>OZ024902.1:13835187-13894709 GCA_964017125.1 Flabesymbios commensalis
CCTGGAATTCATCGTCACGCATCACGGGGGTAAGTAAAAGAGATCTCCTTGAACGCCTATTATCGTTCATAATCCTTTTTATTAGCATTTTAAGTAACGGTTCTTGTAAGTGAAGGGTTTGTTTAACGAGTGAGTATTGCCTACTGATGGTGTGAAGTGTAATAAATGTAATAAGTTTAAAGATTTAAACACTTTAAATTCTGGGTCGCGGCAGCGAGACACAAATTCAAGTTGGTTTTAAAATTAGGAGTCAAGATGTTAATTAACATACAGGAACAACTGCATGTATGTATGTATAAAATGTTTGTACATTTATCGGCATTTACGCAGCTACGTCGTCTTTAATATGATGCCTGGTTTAGAGCCCACTTACATGGATAAATTCACATAGATAGGCGACGGATAATCGTAATCATAATCGTAATCGAAAAATAAAAATGACATGTAATCACAACCGTAATCATCAATTGTAATCGACCCCAACCCTGATGGGCGTAGATGTGCACGTAAATATTTTGATTGGCAACAAATGACGACGTATCCTCTTTAAATCGCCATATGATCGTGACAGCTGATATAAACATGCAAAACAATTAACGTTTTTGAATAAAATGTGATTGCAGATTTTTCAAGTATATCATCCACTTATATATGAAAGGGTGTATCTGCCACTTTACACAGTGGCCGATACACCCTTTCATACCCAAGCGTACGATATGGTGCTAAAAAGGTAGCTGGTGATAAACGGTAATTTATAACATAACAGCGCTATGTCGTAACAGATATAAACATGCAGGACAAGAAAGGTAACACACCGCTTCATGTAGCTGTGGAGAAAGGCAAACGAGAATATGTCAAGGACTTATTGAAGTACTCAGCGAACACGTCCATCTTAAATGAGAGTGAGATGGCGGCCATTCACCTGGCAGTGGACATAGGAGACAGTGACACGCTGAAGGTAGCAATGCGATTTTAAATCATCATAATTGTCTAAGTCAGCTCTTTCCGCTTTATTTGAATACCTATGTCATGGGTCTACAACCATTATAAATATAGTTGTTCAGGGCGGGAATCGACTTTAGTCTCTTTAGTTTATATAAAATGAACTCACGTTGTTTAAATTGTATTTAGTATCCATATGTCACCACTGTAACGCAGATGATGTTTTAGAAACTAGGCCCGATGTCAAATAAATTTTCAACTCTCTGATATTCCTGCTCGTTTTCCCCACTCGAAGGTGGATGCCAATGATAAACAATGGGTAATTCACTCGTTGTTCAAAATGTTCTTGAATGTTTTTTGCTGTGTCGTAATATATAGAAGGCCTCTACAATTGCCAGGTGTATGTGGAACATATCAAATGAAGCTGATGATATAGGTACTTCACTTGAATGGACATATCTCATAATATTTATATATAATAAAGTGAAGTATCCTGATGTTTTTTTTAGGTTTTACTAGAGGACAGATGTGTTGATGTAAACTTACCCGGGGAGAAGCAGCTGACATCTCTACATTATGCGGCCTGTAAGGATAGGAAGGACTGCTCTCTAATTCTGGTAAGAGGCAGAAGCAGAAGCGGGCTGGGGCAAGAGTTTATGTACATATACATTCGCTTGTGGAACCATGCATACCTTATTGAATTGTTTGGTGGTATTTGTCATCCCTTAGAATTGCCAACATGTTTCAGCACAAATTATAAGTAGAATAATACCATAAAAAATAATTTGACCTGCAAACTATATATTTAAGGCAGTCTTTAACTTAGCTTTAGTTTGCAGGCTTTGCCATAATACAATTTTTTTCCATTTTTGTCTTTGATACGGATACAAGTATGAATATATCTAAAATTTCGCAAACCTTCTCTAAAAAAATCTGTTTGACATCTAGACTTGACATTCATGTTTTAGTATATATAAATCTGTTTAATTATGCGTAATTCCACTAATAAATAATACATTTTAATTTTAAAGAGTTAACTTTTACCAGCATACGATTTTGCGATCTATCAAAGTTGAAAATTCAAGTATAAAAAATTCTGAGGATATTTTGTCTGTTTTCTTGTGTGATTATGCTATTGATAGCGGTCTGTTTCAGCTTGAGCATGGTGCAGATATTTGCCGTGAGAACGTGTTGGGTATACCTCCAGCCCTAATGGCCGCCAAACATGCCGCTCACCAAGTTCTCAATGCATTACTGCAGCATGGTTAGTCTCTATTTTAATTTCCTAGATGTCTGTTTATCACCCTTGAACCGCTAGTTAATTGAAAGTTTCTGCAACCTAAATATTGAAGCAATGCAGGATTTATTCCTTTCTGCGACGGCAAAATGTGACGACCGTAGACGTCGGATTCTGACGTCTGAAGACGGTCTCTGCACTGAAAAATAATATAAAAAAATAATGGCCATAAACCCATACCATAGGTTTTCAAATGAAGCGGAAAGAGCTAAGACATTCTGATGATTACAAATTGAACAAAACCTTGCTTCATTTAAAAATATATCAAAGGTTAACTTGAAAACAATGACATTAGCGCCAACTCTTGATGACGTATTTCATTTGATGCGGTTTCAAAAATGAATCGGGTTGTGTTTCTGCGAGGGCTGATACATAACCTGAAGAAAGGGGGTACGTGCCGGGAACACTAAAAAATTCAGGAACATTTTTCCTGCATAAAATTTGTTTGGCATTGCTGGGGGTCCAGCCCTAGATTGGTTTATGACCTCCATAAGTGGAGGCAGGTATATTTATGCATAGGATAAAATCCGATGAGTTCTACATTCTTAGCTGTGAAAAAGGCCGAGGCCGAAGGCCGTGGCCTTTTTTAAAGCTAAGAATGTCAAGCTCCGAGGGTTTTAACTGACTTGAAACACATTCGAGCACAATGATTATCCCTCATAATCAACAGCTCGGTCACACCTGACTGATTAGAGTACCATAGGCCTACCATGATACTTGGTCTGTACTTGATCAACAATAAGTCTCCATTCCCGGGTTAGAATGTCGTGGTCGGACAAAGAAAATAATGTAGTGGTGTGTTTTAACTACAGGGGTTGTGTGCTGGAAGTAGCAACATTAAGATACGTTAGGACAATGCTGATTTAATTTTGGGCCACCGTCTGAAACGTTGGCCCAAAATTAAGCCAAAATTGTCCCAACGTCTACAGTGTACTGGGTCTGTGTGTTATTGTTTGACGTCACCGGCGCAATGCATTGTGGGGGTCAAGGTAGCCTGACAATAGCAGCTGCGTGCTTAGTCCTCTATTATGGGTGTAATACCCAGTGAGCGGTCAATACAATACGATTATTATAACTATTAGTCGTTGTTGCCAGGGCGGGGGCCCTAGGGTAGTGGTTAGCACCGCTGCCTTTCACGCCAGTGTCCGGGGCTCGGTTCCCGGTCTCGGCGGTTTGAATGAAACAAAAATGTTTCTTCCCCATCCACGTGTGAAAGTCAGTATTATGGGGAGCCTCCGTGACCGAGAGGTAGCGTGCTCGGCCTCAGACCGCCAGGGTTCGAATCTCGAATCCTGTGTCTGGAGGACAGTGTCATCTCAATCATCTCACCACCCTCAGGAGGTTCTCCTGGCCCAGTTTAGCTTATATGTGCACAAAGGTGGCCTAAAGCCCGATTCATTTCATTTCATTTAATTTCGTTGTTGCCAACTTGATCGCTGCAGTCAATCTAATTCAGTGATATTTCACTGTTTCTCACACTCCATGCAATGGTTTTCACAATGTGACATATATCAATATCAGTCCAACTATCTTGTTGTAGTTTGAATTCCAATCAATAGTATTACAGTTATGTCATGTGTGACTTGATCGGGTAAGAAATATCAAGGTAAACGTTGTTCATTTTTAGTGCTATATTGGAAAATACAACATATGTCCAATGAATCGGTAGTTTGCCTCAAGGCTCTCACATTATTTATTCGACGAGTGCTGTATTTTCCCACATGATACTCAAATTAGCAACGTTTGTATAATCGTCTCCACAATTATGTAAACATACAAGCACCACGACGAGGCATTGTATGCAGTGACTATTGCTTTACGTCTTGTTATGCTAAATCATGGCAATATCGCGACAGAAGGAAATCCGAAGTCGGTGAACAGTACCATGGAGAACAGTGCACACTCTATGCCTTTGAACAGTTTTGAGCACTGTGTATGCATAAACACGATAACAAACATCCCACCTGGTCGGGATTTGAACCGGGTTCATGTACCCCTTAGTTTTGAACCACAACGGTGCCGAATAAGCCATCGGGGCCGACCGTATGCCTAACTATTCAGCTACCATGGTGATATACGTATACGCCCTGACAGCCATAGTGTTGTTTTTTTAGGAAGGAACAAATTATTTGATTCAAAGGCAAGGGTAGTGAAGTGGACGTAATTTGCAATAGTTTGAGAGAATCTAGAAATGGAAGTTTCATTGCTGATGTTTTCTTATGTATACTTTGCTACTGAGTCTACGTTTTTGTCAGCATTAAGTAAAAAAAGTATAAATGTACCGCAAATCTATATGTAAAAGACTAAATGTCCTTTATCAGTCTCGGATGCATGAAAAAGAAAATAACCTTTTTTAATGTATCTACATTTATTAAATATGGACTTGATAATCTGTATTCTTCTCACAATGACAGCTCAGTTATTGATCAGTCCAATCAGTTGTGTACTTGCCTTTGTCAATCAGGTGTGTAGGCATCCGCGCAGTTACATTTCACCTCTTTCAAGAACTGTGAATTATTTAGTGGGTTGAATGACACCAGCTTATAGCATCGTGTCATTGCCAAGACCACGCTAATGTCCATTCTCTCCCATAAAGGCAAACAGCAGTAACTGCTCACTTTACAATAGGTAGCTACTGCTATTTGCCTTGGTAATGCAGAGTGATGAGTACAAATAAGTCACTGTGCCAATATAAATAAATGACGTTATTTAATCCTTATTCTCAGCCCATTTGGGCATATAAGTGGGTCGTACTATGTTGAGGGTACTTTTTGTTCAGGGCGAAAGTTTTTTTTGTTTATATGTTTTCTACACTATCCGAATTTGGTATTTGCAAGTTGGATTTTGAAGGATTCTATCCATAACATACATAATGCTAGATTCAAAAAGACCTTCACCAAAACCTCAAAAATATATTAAATGTCATATCTTCATAAAGGTTTTGTACCGTTATCAAGCTATTGCATTAATTTATGACGACAAATTCCCAATTTGTACAAAGCGACTTTTTATAGCCACCACTCAGACATTGCATACCTATAAATTATACTCAACATAATAGTCCAGTCAATCGGCTGAACTTGGAAAATGCCACCAATTGTCATATTAAAAATCTTTAGAAATCGTAAGTGCGGAAAAGTGTAAAATCCAAGATGGCGTCAAAGATGGCGTCTGCCAGATACAAGTTTCAAGGTCAAATATGGTCTCACCACCCTAAATAGGCCGAAATCCAGGGAGGTGTCTACTAATGATGGAATCATCACACAAAATATTTTTAATGCGGCTGTTCCAACCTCTAGTTAAACAAAATAAAATATATGGAAGTCATAATTTTGTGATTATTTAATAAGCCCACGTTATCGTCTTTGTCAAGGATATCAGATATAACCGTTTGATGATAATCTCGCAAGGATACAGTGGGTTAAAATGATGTGTGTCTGTTCTGTGAAAGAGAGTACGGATATTAGCCGAATTTGAAAAGTAGTGATCTTTTTACACGCTAGGGGGCGTAGCTCAAAATCTGTCTGGTAAGCATACCCATAGCGGGCCTGATTTCGAACAAGGACACCTCAAGCTTTATCCTGATATGTCACACTAAATATCTAATAGGTTTTATAGTGGTGAAATCGGTCTGCGGAATTGAGGCTGTTGACATGTGTTTCAATGGGACTGGCATTTGGGGTGGTGAGACCATCAGTAGCCACAAGGGATTTGCGTGTTCTGGTCTTTTCTTGGCATATTCCAGCTGCTTGATAACAAATCTGCAGCTTGATATCTATATTTTATTGAGTTTTACCATCGCTGTAACAATCTAAGTGTAATAGTTTTTATTGGAAAATATATAATTGGTGAAAAAATGTGATAGCTATGTCTAGAAGAGATCTGAGGAGGTCGTGTTTTGATGATATAAGTCATGGATAAAATGCCTGGTTGGTAGTTTGATTGTCATATGGGCCAAAATAAAAAGAACATATAGTGAATTAAAGTATGGATGCTACTAATGACAGTCCACTCTAATATGTGTGGCATATTTCAACAACAATTTTCGAAATAGAAGGTAACCATGACGACTTTGTGTGACGAAATAGAGGCGGGAATAGCCACTTCATTTAACTGTTTTATTCAATGCGACTTTCACAAAAATGAAGCTGATTTTCATGATATCAATAATTATTGAAAGGGCTCCGAGGGCAACAGTTTTCAATATATTTGCCTAATTCAAAAACTATATTGCTCAGAACACCTTCAAGCTTCATACCAGGCCGAAATAAAATAAACTAAGAAAATTATATCTCTACATATGGTCTCACCACCCTAAATAGGCCGAAATCCAGGGAGGTGTCTACTAATGATGGAATCATCACACAAAATATTTTTAATGCGGCTGTTCCAACCTCTAGTTAAACAAAATAAAATATATGGAAGTCATAATTTTGTGATTATTTAATAAGCCCACGTTATCGTCTTTGTCAAGGATATCAGATATAACCGTTTGATGATAATCTCGCAAGGATACAGTGGGTTAAAATGATGTGTGTCTGTTCTGTGAAAGAGAATACGGATATTAGCCGAATTTGAAAAGTAGTGATCTTTTTACACGCTAGGGGGCGTAGCTCAAAATCTGTCTGGTAAGCATACCCATAGCGGGCCTGATTTCGAACAAGGACATCTCAAGCTTTATCCTGATATGTCACACTAAATATCTAATAGGTTTTATAGTGGTGAAATCGGCCTGCGGAATTGAGGCTGTTTACATGTGTTTCAATGGGACTGGCATTTGGGGTGGTGAGACCATATGACTTCTTAACAAATAAAGGTAAGAACAAGTGTAATACCTCATTTTGACTGGCCAATCCATTTATGGTACTATTTTCATGATTTTCATGATTCCAGGTCATTTTCAAGGTCAAAAGGTCAATTCGAAAATAAAAAATAAAAAAAATATAAATTAACCAAATATATTTTTTTAATATAAAATTTATTACCTTTTTTGTGTGATTTTGGCTGGATAAACAATTTCTGAAACAATTTTGATGATTAGAGGTCTTCTTCAAGGACAAAACATTAATATTAGGGTCAAGTGACTGAAAATGTAATTTTTAATAATTAAACCTAAGAGCAAGTATGATACCTCGTTTTTGTATAAAAAGGGGTATTGGCCTGACTTAACCTACTAGTGACGGTGAGTTCGCGATTGCTTTCGAGTCTATATGTCTTTTTATAAACAAAATCGGAGGATTCTGTTTTTCCCATCATCTTAATGTCATCTGGAAATCATTTTCAAAATAGCCGCCTTTTTAATGGGCAATGACTAAATGACTGTCATTAAATCGCAATTGACTGTATCTAAGGACCAGCCTCTGCGATTTTCTAAATGTTTTTCTGTCTAAAAATAATAGGTTTTAAATGATCTCGAATCCCTTTCACTTACTTTTGAAAAAACAAAATGTCAAGGTCATGTTACAAGGGTCAAGGTCAAGGCCACTTAATACCCCAATTTACCTAAGATATCACTCACATGCATATTTTGTTTAATATTTCATAAAAATATAATACGATATGAATTATAATATCGCTAAATTAGTTGTTAATTGAATTTTATTTATTGCTTACGGGTGATAAAATGTCAAGGTCATGCTGCACAGGTCAAGGTCATGGCCATTTAATAATCAAAATTAGCCAAGATATTGGCCACGTCCATACTTTGTGTTAAATTATTTAAATAAAAGACAAGATGATAACGAGTCTAACAGCTGTAAATTGGTTGTTGATTATTGTATTGTTATTGTTTACGGGTGATGAATATCAAGGTCATGTGGCACAGGTCGAGGTCATGGCCATGTAGGATTACAAATTAGACCAAATATCGGTTACGTGCATATTTTTTCTAGTTGTTTAAATAAAATATAAATTGATACTGACGCTTATAGCTGTAAATTACTTGTTGATTGATTTTTATTGCTGATTACTGGTAGCCTACAATATCAAGTTCGTGTTGTACTTATATATTCCACGTACACATTATTTTGTTTAATTATTGAAATAAAATATAACATGACGCTGAATCAAACAGTTTTACATTGATGTGAATAAGAAACAAGCTGTTCTGTGTATGAATTGGTTGCAGCTAAATGTCAATAATATGATTTCAAAAACAAAAAAATGCCCACAATGCCTATTGCTAGATCAATTAATTGGAAACATATCCTTCATGCATCAGTTGGTTGCATAAAGTTACAACTGGTTATCACTGGACGATGATATCAATTACTACAATTACTACAAGTACTAAAACAGTAATAAGTGCAACTACATAGCATAAGAGCAATATAAGGACTAGACCATGAGCGGCTACATTGTAAGGCAAAAACGCTAAAATTTTGGGAATGAACAATATATCTACATGTAGCCTTGTGTTTTATAACGATAGTAATATAACCGTAAGCCATCATACATGTACCTATTGAAAGCAATCAATGCATTGCTGAAAACTACAATTTAGATAACATACTGCATAAACCAGTAAACATTGACTCTAACGCTAGCCGAAGGGGCGTTAAAGGGCGATACAAATGTGTTAAAGGATGACATTAACACATTACATTGTGACAAAGAAGCGCTAAAAGACAACAAAGATGCAATAAAATGCGATGGTTAGATGTTAAGCGGCGACGAAAATGCGTTAAGATAATAAATGAGCGCCAAAGGGCTACGATAAAGTTTTAAAGGGCGCCGTAGAGGCGTTAGATGCTGATGTGAAGGCGATAAAATGCGTTGGGGATGGGTTAAATGTTGAATAAAAGGCGTCAAAGGCGACAGAGTGACGGTAAAGGGCAGTGGGGAGGCATAAAGGGCGATAAATATGTGATAAAGGGAAATACAGATATGTTAAAGGGCAACGGAAAGGGCTGGTTGACCCAGATGACAAACGCGAACGGTTTTGGAACTACGATTATGTTTGTCTCTGAGCTCGGATCACCGAGGATTTATGCGCTATAGAAGTTTATTAATATTATTATTATTAAAGGCCTTCAATTGCAAGAAAGAAATACTAAAGCACTAAGATACATAAAGGGAAGTCATTAAAGTGTGAAGGGGTGCTTTAATAGGTAATGATTATACAATAAAGGCATTAAATGGAGACAAAAAAACGTTTGGATCGATGGAGAGGCATTAAAGGGCGATTGAGAGGCCTTAAATCATAGGGTGGCTCCTATGAGAGCGAGACATAGTGTCTTAAAAGGGGTCTCCCGACAAATCATCTTACATGTTAAATTGTATTTTTGTTAAAATGTAGAATAAACAAGTATGAGCCTCAAAGGGGCAAGGAGGAAGCATCAAAGGACGCAAATGGTGATTGGAACGCGCTAAATGGTGATGGGAAGGTGATTGATGGCCATGGAGAGTAATTAAATGTCGACGGAAAAGCATTAAAGATCAATGGGAGAGGTGTTAAAAGGCGTCAAATAAAAAAGGAGATTTGTTAAAGGGAACTGCCTTTAATTTGCAGCAAAAAAACAAAGACACATAAACAGCAACGGTGTGTTGTTAAACGTGTTGTTATGAGGGTATGTTATTGGTGATGGTTATGGGGAGGCGATGGGGAGGCGTTACATGGCAACAATGGGCGTTTAGGCGTTTAAGGGGAACTTAGATGTGTTAAGGGGCCACAGAAAGGCTTTCATTTGTAAAAACGATATGTTAAAGCGCTAAAAATATGCATAAAGGACGAAGGAAGCATTAATAAGGGACAGTTATGCATTAATTCAGGGCGATGTAGAGGCATTAAAGTAAAAAAATGCATTATATGTCGCTAAAGAGTGAAGGATAGGCTTTAAAGGGCGACAGCGGTGCAACAAAAAAGGCGTTGACGCGTCATGGAGATGCAAAGAGGGCCACGATAATACGTTAAAGTGCGACGGGTGCGTTAATAGGTGACGTTTCTATATTAAAAGGCGATGTGGAAGCATTAAAGGTAATAATAAGGCATTAAACATGTTAATTGGTGATGGGAAGCCGTTAGTAGGCGAAGGAGAGGTGTTTAAAGGCACCAGAAAAGCATTCACGGTCAATGGAGAGGTGTTGAAGGCCTCGGAGATGCATTAAAAGGTGACGGAAAAGAAGGTACAGGAGAGGATTAAGGGGCAATGGAGAGGTGTTGAAGGGTGTTGGAGATGCGTTAAAGGGCGACTGGTAGGCCTTCAATCGCAACGAAAAGGCGCTAAAAGGCAATGCAGGTGCATAAAAGGTGACGGAAAATCATTAAAGGGAAACGCAGTGCTTTAAAAAGTGACAGTTTCGCATACAATGGTGATGTTGATGAGCTACCGGGCGATGAGGAAGCGTCAAAGGGCATATTTTTGGTCACTTGGTCTTAAAGTTGACCTTTTAACCTTGATGATAACCGTAAATCACTAATATAATGCCAGAAATGGATTTTCTAGTAAAAAATCACACAGAAAAGAGGTATCACAACTGTTTTTAGTGTTATCTGTTACAAATCATGTTTTCCGCTTACTTGACCTTGAGGTTTTGACCTTGAAGATGACCTTTAATCATGAAAATAATACCAGAAATTGATTATTCAGTCAAAACCATATCAAACATATATATTAAACTTCTTGTTATTTGTGTTTGTTAAAAATCATATTTTTTATACCTTTGACCTTTTGACCTTGTAGATAGCCTTGACGATGACCTTCAATTACCAAAATAATACTATAAAATGATTTTCCAGTAAAAATTCCATGAAAATGAGATTTTACACATGTTCCTAGTATAATTTTCTAGAAATCATATTTCCATTTAGTTAACCTTCGACTTGACCTTTGACCTTGAAGATGACCTTGAATTAAAAGAATAATATAAGAAATGGATTATCCAGTTAAAATTACACGAAAAAGGGGTATTACACTTGTTTCTCCCTTTATTTTCTGAAAAATAATATTTGCCCTTGGAATTGACCTTTGACCTTGAATTTTGCCTTGTTCCGCATCGAATATTGCTTAAGATTTTCAGCATGTTAAAGCTGCATAACTTTTTTGTTTATTTCGATAAAAATAACCTAAAAAGTACAAAACAATCATTCATATTGTCTGAAAGGCCTTAAAAATGCACTAAAACTGGGTAAATGTAGCGGAATTAGTTCACCATGCGATACACCATCAAGTATTATTAAGTAGTGAATCGGTTTGTGTACAATATGTATGTAATAGTGGTAGGGTTATGGGCCAATATAATGTTACATTTAACAACACCAAACCGCCTTATAGCAAGCACTAGACGTTGAACTGAATCGGCATAATGTTGGGCCAGTACTGCAGTGATGGGCCGATATTAGTCTGCCATTGGATCAATGCCTCGTGTTATCTGAGATACAAAGCCTAAATAACCAGTGGTTGACGTCCGGAGACTAGGTCAAAAAACTGTTGGGAATCGGTTACAGTAAAGTCCGATGTTTAAATATTATTTTATTTTAACGCATAGCACGATTTATATCACCGTATGTGATGATTCACGATAAAATTAGGTCTGATATTGTCTAGTAGCATTTTGACTATATTTTGAAATGCCCATGAGATACCGAATAAAGAAATACAGATGTTTCTCAAGAAAATAACGAAAATCAAAAGAGCGAAAAAGATGATTTACATCACTGAATTTCAGCGCTATTTCCGCCAACAATTTCTCACGGTCTGGAGAGAGCGTCTTGATGGTGGGTCAATGGCTCAGATGCTGGCCCACACTTAAAAGCACCATACTGAAATAGAGTACTATTTTATAAGTGAGTGACATTCTCTATACCGGTACCTAAATTAAACATGACATTATATGCATATATCACCCATATCACACAAAGTAATAACTCCTAGAAATGTCTAAATGACATGAGATATTACACTTTTTACTGTGAATTGTATCTATGACCTCTTAAAAAATAAGAATAATAATAAAAAACTTCCACATTTTTTCAATGATGATCGTTATCTGCCACTTGGTACTTGTAATGTCCTGATTATTCAGACAGTGTGTCTTACTCCTGGGTTGTTTTGGTGGGGCAACAATATAAAAACAACAAACTTAAATCCTTAATAACTCAGTAACCGGGGGAGTAAAATGAAATGAATCGGGCTTTAGGCCACCTTTGTGCACATATAGGCTAAACTGGGCCAGGAGAACCTCCTGAGGATGATGAAATGATTGAGATAACACTGTCCTCCAGACACAGGATTCGAAATTCGAACCCTGGCGGTCTGAGGCCGAGCACGCTACCTCTCGGCCACGGAGGCTCCCCACAATACTAACTAACCGGGGGAGTAAAATTACAAATTTAAAACACCATTCTCCATGGATTAATATTTTGAATGAAATAAGCAAAACAGTTATGCAGCTTTAATCTGGATGCATTTGTGAAGCCAAAACACCTAAAATTATTTCTGTTGCAATTTGTTCAAGGTCAAATGAATTTCTGACTGGACTATAAAAGAAACGTAATATTATATTCTCGTTTTGTGGTGAGATTTATTGGGAACTCTTTTGTTTGCTTGATATGATACCGTATTATCCCTAAGAAACGCGCCCCCCTTTTTGATTCACCCTGTATATCCAGTCAGCTAGCTTGAAAAAATCTACCAGACACCAGCCTTCTGCGTGTAGCCGTTTCGACATGGTTGAGCCACGGTCAGAGTGTTGTGAGCGTGGGTGTAAACGCGGTATGCTACTGTTACATGTAGACTAGTTGCTGTACATATGTACACGTTGTTTTAACACTGGGCCAACGCCGTACAGGTGGACCAGCATTGAATAACACCTGTGTGTGTTGGGAAATTAATCGTTGAATTGTGTCAGAATAACGACAGCCTGTCAGGTTTGCTTACAACAAAAGTAATATAATAACTGTCCATTGCACTAGCTCAGTGATCATTGAGTCAGACAGATTTACAAGCGCCCCTGTTAAACTCCCGGCGTTTTAATGCGACGTCAATGTATAGGGCCTGCTAAGTAAGATTTGAAGCCTCTAATGACACGAAAAACGTCTGCCCCTGTTTATCGTGCTACGTCATGTTATGGCCGTCAGCAGTTGGCGTCCACTGGTCATCCAAATATGTGAGGTATGGATCTTGTTCTACTATAGTAGCGCCGAGACACAGGACTTGATACGTGCTTAAACCCAGACGATCCAACCATGGCATTGGCCCATTAATGGTTCTGCTGCTTTGAACCAATGTTATAGCGCACATGTATACATAATGTCCCTGCAGAGATGATACACCACCATTTGATAAATGGCGGGCTAAGGTCGGCAAGAGTAGATGACGTCATCAGGCCGGGGACGGTCTGCTGTGGCAGATATTCCGAGGCCTACACACTGTGTGAAATTAGACGTAAATTTAATCAGTTAGGCCTACGTCATTTTAAAGGATTCATACAGTATGTTGCAGACGCATTTCTATTATTCTAATCAGTAGTAATGTATCTAAAAACAAATACGATATTTAGATATCGTCGTGCCCAAATAAGATCATTCCAAGATGAATGTGATGGTAACCGCGTCGTCTCGGCCTATATACACACTGCAGAATCAAAAAGACGCCTATTGGCGCAAAGTTAACGCTTCTTGGCGAAGGATGAACGCTTCTCGGCGCAAAATGTCAATTTAGAGCACTGACGGCTCACAAAAAGTGTAAAAAAAGACATAAAGTTCAATTACTTAGTATAATGACCCCATCCACGGAACACTAGATTGTATAAGGACAACGCTGGTGTTTATTTTACTCGTATAGCGACTGTAGTTTGTTCAGACGAATGAAAACAGTTGGCTACCCATCCTGATATTCCGGACTTATAGTCCTTTTCAAACCCATTTTTGCTGGTAAGTAGCTATATGAACGTCATAATATAATCGAATGGTAGAGATTAGAGTACAGACTGTACAACTAAACAACTGGAGAGCAAACTGGTAGCTTTATTATGTAATTATTCGCCAAAACTAAAGTTCTTGTCTGGTTGAACGCCTATTGGAGCAATGTGCACACGCCTATCGGTGCAAATAAAATTTACCGAAATAGAAAGCATGGTATTTTCAAGCATTTTTCCGTGGCAAATCCTCGTTCTGGATGAAGAGGGGAACGCAGGGGGTTTCTCCCACCCCCCCCCCCCCAATATGTTTTTGTTATATTGCCTACACTGTTTTTTATCACGTATTATCGATAAATGTAGTAGGCCTATTCAACGTTATATTGCTAAGACTAGTCATATACGTCTACCAACACATTTAGCTGATTAGGCTTATAGATGTTAATTACCAAATCCACACAGCCCGCACTTTCTATTAGATGGAGAAAGTCTTGTATATACATTTATTTGTAACATAAATAATAGTTATCACCATAACCATGGTAATAAGGTACGATGGGGATTATCAGATGTCAGCTATATAAAATAAAATCATGCCTAAATAAAGCTATTTTGGCCAAGGAAAGTTCATGTAGCGTCACGTCCTGAGTGATGCTGTGGGGGAAGGGGGAGGGGTGGCAGGCCTAACATCTGCCCCCAACCTATCTTGCTGGGCAGGGATATAATATTAAAAAGCGCAGAAGAATACTAAACTAACGTAAGTTTAATTTCTAATGTCTAGGCCTATATTGCCATATAAAAAAACGGGTTAATTATAAAATAATTATAAAGGTTAAAATAAGTAAGCAGGGGCGGATCCAATGGGGTGGTTTGGTCGGAAAAAATATAATCTTATTTAAGGGTTTCCTTTTGAACTGGTTCCACACTCACTGAGGGACAAGCAGTACCCAATATGCCTTAGATTGCAGGAGAAAGCCTTTGAAAACCAAAGACCCCGCGCTGCAGTTAAATATTCCTTTGTTTTAACCCCCCCCCCCGTCAGTGAAAAGCTAGATCCGCCCCTTACTAACAAGGCCAAAGCCTACAACGGTTTGTGATAACTAACAGGACTGTCGCCCCCAACAAACATTAGGTTTACTAGTGAGCCAACGTCGTAGACGATAGTTTAACGGTGAACCAACGTTGGGCCAATGTCTCAAGTTTGCTCGGTAGTAAAAGTGTTTAGGTCATAATGCCTATGCGTAATGAAAAGATTTAGATCAAATGCATAGCCTTGTGTCGGCTTCATCCTCGTCTCCCCATCTCCCAATCCATACATGTGAACTACATCGTGCACTCGTGTGACCCTGTAGACCTTGTAGTACACTTGGGTGACACAATAAGCAGGGGTTAAGTATAGTCCAATCATGGCTGAAACAAAACTTGAAATTGAATATTTCAGCCACAGATGGCTTCCAATAAAAGATGTGTTAACCTACTTTCCATTTTGCCTTCATTGTTATGACTGGTTGGTTAGAATCAGTGACATTAGAGCTAGGCCCTACATCACATTCTTAGTTCATACGTTATAAACAACATTAAAAAGTTATGTAGGCCTACTGTATCTTGAGTTGAAGTCGATATCGCTCTCAGTCACCCCCATATGTTACAAAACTTTCATTTTCTTGGATAAAAGGAGCACAACAATTCATGCTCCACGCCTTTACGGTGTAGTAAATCGCAGGTCTGGACTAATATCAGACCACCATGCCTCGTGTAGACATATAGGCCTACCTATCAACAGATCAATGGCAGAACAGTGATAGGACCAGTAGACTATGTAGTAAGATTAATAACTGTCTTTAACTAGAAAGAGTGTTGTTCGGAAACGAACACGAAAGCAGCCCTCCGTTATTGCGAGTCGGCCATTTTAAATTTGATGTAGATCAGCAAACTTTCTCAAGTTTTATTTTATATTACCGCTTTAGCTATTGTGCAAGATTACCAAGATAATGAGAAAAAAACAATTAAAAATTACCGCAAGTTGGCTATTATGGATTTTATTTCTGCGAAATTTGTCATGGGTTATCATTGTGTGAGTCTTCACATTTTGTTCTATATGCATGGTCCAGCTTTTTTGCTTTGTTTTTGAGTTACGTAAATAGCACATAATTTCTCAAATTCAAAATGGCCGTTAAACCCAAAAGGTAATCAGGTCATTAGCTGACATTGCTGTGCATATTAGCCAAATAAAAAGATCTGCTGGAAACTTTTTCCTGAAACGCGCTAAAGATTATTTCTTTGTTAGTGGCCCCAGTAATTAAAGGGTTGATTATTATGGGAATCAAAATGTAACCAAAAACTATTCGGTGGTATCATGTAATGGATATGTAAGGTATAAGATAGCAGAAGTTCTTAGATCAGCTATCATGCAAGATTTCCGAGATAATGAGGAAGAAAAATTGAAATGGCCGACTGGCGGCCATTTTAGATTTTATTAGTGTAAAATTTGTCATTGGTTATCATTGTGTGAGACCTTCCATTTTGTTTTATATTCATGGTCCAGCTATTTTGCATTTTTATGAGTCACTTAAATATCACAAAATTACTCAAATTCAAAATGGCCGCTAAACGGCCATTTTTTAATTTTTGTTCCCAAAAGGGAATCAGGTCATTGGCTGACATAGCTGAGCATATTTGCCAAATTAAAAGAAGATCTGATGGAAACTGTTTCCTGAAACGCGCTAACGAGCATTTCTACGTTAGTGGCCATAGTAATTAAAGGGTTGATGATATGGGGATCAAAATGTCACCAAAACAATTTGCCAGGGGTATGGGATGGCTATGTTAAGTATAGATAGATTATATTGATAGATTAGTAGCTATCTTGAAAAGAAATAACTGCGCCGGCGGCGGAGGCTGCTTAATTATTAACGCACATTCTGCTAGGCTATAGTCTAGACTATCAGGTTATATTATAAATATCAATTAAATGTATTTATTCCAGCCGTAGGCTACTACATGGCAGAATGATCTTAAGGTCTATCCCGTTAAAGAAAATAGCCGTAGATTATAAAACAAATTCGTACCTAATATAGCCATATAGGCCTACCAATACTAACAAAATTAGACATAGTTGCACCAATGGCGTCTTCACATTGCCCCAATAGGCGTGCAACACTGATTTTACAACGTTTCAACGGTTTATTGTCTACGCAGGTCATTAGACAAATAAATGAGATATCAGTGGCGTAGAACAGTCTGAATGTAGCATAATCTATCACATTATAGAAGATTTATATGCAAATAGATTTAAAAAAATAACATTTCAATGGAGTCGTGTCAAGTTTTGAGGTAGGGTACCAAAACTGTTTTCACTAGTATGAGAAATGTATTGAACTTTTCCATGTAAATTTCATGTGTGGAGGTTCGTAAGATGTACTATTGTTTCGTGCACACCTTTATTTGACATAAATTGAACATTAAGGCCTTTTTTCAGACGATATTTTGAAAGATTTATGAAAAAGTTGACAATTTGGCGCCGAGAAGCGTTGCACTTCGCCAATAGGCGTCTTTTTGATTCTGCAGTGTGATATAGCGGGCCGTGGCTGCATAAGGTGTTAGCCTGTGTTA
Organism: Flabesymbios commensalis; assembly: GCA_964017125.1. Lineage (NCBI taxonomy): Eukaryota > Metazoa > Annelida > Polychaeta > Terebellida > Flabelligeridae > Flabesymbios > Flabesymbios commensalis. The sequence continues at coordinate 13,852,895 of OZ024902.1, forward strand.
GACCGTCTCATTATCATTTTGCTATATATTTGTATAAATCCATCTACATTTTTTGCACGCTTGTAGATATTTATTACGTAATCACTGGTACAATAGCGTTTTCTTTATAATCATTGACCCTTTTGCAACTTGAATATCTTGAAATTATTTTTTTCTTGTGAGGAAGGTGGCCATAGTGGTAGCGACATTTTTTGTCTTAACTATGGTCTCCTGACTGTTATTTGTACTTTTCACTTTATTTGTAATTAATTATGTTTTGGTCAAATAAATTTATTTTCTTCTTTCTTCTTCATACCAGTTTCACCTGATGCCAGCGCGCACGAGTGGCGTCGTGAGAGTGGATGGGGGGCTTGCACGTGCAGTGAGTTCTCACCAATGTCGCATGGCTTAATAACGGCGCCGCGGCCGAATGCGGCCGTGAAATACAGTTTAACATTTTAGTGCACATAATAAACGCGCCCCCAACTTCGTCTCCGCGCCCAGCGCGTTTATTAGGGATAATACGGTATCTATTTTTTATCGCGATTTTGCTCTTTTCAAACTTTTTGTGTCTCGTATTGACGTCTTTGACAACTTTTACATGCGAGCGAGCCATGGGTATGCTGATTGTACTTGACAACTTTTTATTGCCAACGTGTCATTGATATATTGTTTTCACTTGACAATTTTTAATGTCAGCGTGTAATTGGTATGCTGCTTTTATTTAACAGTTTTTTACTATCAGCGAGCTATTGGTATATGCTGTTAGGCCGCTTTGTTTAATTTATCTGTTTCAGATCAGGACAAATCCAAAATCTAATGAGGGAGGGCTGTAAAAAAACATTAAAAAAAAACATTGAACCTATTTCTGGAAAAGTTAATGAGAGTGACGAAAACAACAAGCTAAAAAAAAACATTGCTGGAAAAATATGTTTTATCTTTCGAAATGAACTTGTTGTTTTTCGGAATGTTTTTTATCTCCCAATGCGCGCGCTGGGCAGAAAAAAACACAGTTTTTTTGTCATGGCGCGCTCATCTAAAACCGAGAAACAAAACATAGTGGCCTTATTGCTTGACAATTTTTCAATGTATATGCAGTTAATTTTTTGTAATGTGCAACATACAATTGGTGGCCATAAGTTAATTTATCACAATAGAACTAAAATATACCAACCTTCAATGATTAATGAACAAATGGTTTATTTCAGTTTCGTAACCCTTAAAGCCCTAAGTTACCTAATTTAAATGTCAATACCGCGACCCACAACTTCAAGTGGTTGAAAACTACTCATAATTATTTGTTAAATTTGAAACCAAACATTTATAAATCTAAATGTTTAGACAATAATTTCATTCCCAATAACTGTGATTTAACCTGTTATTAAAACATAATAAAAACGAATATAGTGCTTAGCGCTTAAGGCAACAGCAAAATAAAAAAAATTTACCGTGATTGAAATGTTTTATCAAAAATATATATATTCCGCCGCTCCATATTTTTTAGATACACCATTTTTATTCGGAGACACCAATTCCCCAGCCTAAAAATAACGTCAGTGCTACATTTCTTTCTTTGAAAAAAAAAATTGCTTGCCCCATTTTAGCGGGAAATCAGTTAAAAAATGACACTTCTTCGCTTACTCCATTTTGGGGGGAAATCAAAAATTATTTTTGGAAAAAAAGAAGAAAAAAATTGCTTACTCCTATCATTTTTTTCTGCTGAGAATCCGTCATCCATGAAATTAATTTGGTGTGGCCTAAAGGCCTAATCCATGTTCAATAACTTCACCAGTATCTCTACGAATCAGGGCTGTATATGTATGTCTCTCCGATAGTATAGGCATACGCAAAAGTAACTTTGCAATCTGGTGATTACGTATATTTATGTTTCAGCTCAAACCCTTCCAGACCCGGATGACGTGCTCCTGGCTTTGGACAAGGATCAGAATGGACTCCTGCATGCTGCCGTCTACAGCGGGTCTCTGCAGGTGAACTTTGCTGCCTAACCCTTTGAGTCCCCACGATACAATAAAGCACCATTTTGCATCTCTTAAGAATGACTTATTTTCTTAAAATCAAGGGGGTTCTAGATCGAAAATGTTCTTGGAACTGTTTTAATAATAGCATTTTTTTCATATACCACCCACTTCAAGTCATCTTCATTCACTACAAGTTGAGAATTGCGACAGCAATTCACGGCTTGTAGTGGATGAAGATGACAATGGTACATTCAGGCTTGAAAGGGTTAGCCATTACTACGCTGACATATTCTTGTACACACCATGGAGACCAAAGTTTTTCGAATTTGAATTCATCATAAATGTTTTAGCAAGCTCTTGTCGCGTTATTTGAATACCTATGATATCGGTCTACAGCCATTATATTTTTTTAAATCTTTTAGTGCTGGGGTCGTCTTTAGGCGTTGGGTTAATTTTTACCACTGGCATCCATTTTGGGGGTGGGGGTAGGGAGGGGGGCTGTTCTGGTTCTGAAGATGTTTTTGGGAAGTGATGTTGTCACGATTCTGCACTTTCTCTTATTGCAGCTTGTTCTTCGGAGGAAGCTGTTCTAGTTGCGAATACAAATCTCCATGAGAAACTGTCCTTGTTGCGAAATTATTTTAATGGAAGCTATTGTTGTTACGACTTTGCTATGTTGCAAACTGTTGTTGTTACGATTAGAATGAACGTTCCTATGGAAGTTGTTCTCATTACATATCTGATTGTTAGGAGCTGCTCTTGTTACGAACTTTTTTGTCAAAATCTACATCATTAGCACCCTTAGCGTTATCAATTATATAGCGTCATATGGCGCACCGTCAATATTCTGTAACTGGGCTAATTATATTTTTTAGCTTGGACGCAATTAAAACGATAGCCTACGCTTTGAATGGTCATTAAAAAAAATCAATGCGCTGTGAAGACACAAGAGTGATGCGCTGAAGACACAATGCGTCTTAACCCTTTGACTTCCAGGCCGGGGTGCATGCCAGGATCCAGATATACTAGTGTAGGAGTTCTATTTTTCGTCATTTGAAGCTGAAATTGCTAACGCAATTTCCAGCTTCAAATGACGAAAAATACATAAATGTAGTATATATTTGACGAAAATTTGTGTCATTTTATGGTTACGTTCATTGACGAATGACGACGGAAATTTCCGTCATGTATGGTAGTGAAAAGGTTAATAAAAAAACAAGACCGTCTAGAATGCAAACCTACGCCGCGCATTCGAATCGGAATCCGGATCCAGTAGCGTAATGTAATGGGTTGTTCCGAGGATTGTTTCGTCCCCTGCTCAGGCATTAATTATAAGGTCTCAAAGAAACAAATGTTTCTTCCTCTCTCACTTGTAAAGATTCAGTACAATGGGGAGATTCCGTGACCGAATGATAACATGCTCGGCCTCTCAGCATTGCACGATTACTTTTTTCAGAAAGCCATATCACTTATCAGTATCCAAACCTAATAACACTGTTATTATAAGGTAAATAAAATGTTCACAAACAACCTTCAAAAATAGATATACATTATCGGCACTACAGAAAATGATAGTGCTTGATATTGAATATTTTTTTATTATGATAGTAATCATAAATATCTACATTATGTTAATCTCTCTTTTACAGACAGTCTCAATGTGTCTTCAGTTTGACTTGGCCGTCGATGCCCAACAGGTAGTTTTTTTCCGATGCAGTACAAAGATTACGTACATTTAGATAACATGTCATACTTAACCACACTATTTTACCCCAATTTTAATATTTTATGTGAAAGCCATACAAAATGTTTCCCCATCACGCTAAATTAGTTAATTCTTTGCTCACCACAATTATTGTAATTAAAAATAAAAATCGTAGAGCATAACTAGGTTTGTTCAAATTATTCTAAAATATATAATAAATACTCACTATAATATCCATTCAGTCCTGTATTTCATATGTGTTTTATTTGTCATTTTGTTATATCAGCAGGACAAGTCTACATCACTTCACTTGGCCTGTGCTCAAGGTAACCTTGAGATGGTGTCCGCCATGATAGATTCCCAGCCAGATAAGTCTTCTAATGCCCTCTACACCAAGGACTGCCTGGAGATGTCACCTCTACTCACTGCCACACTATATGATCATACTGCTATAGTGGAGTATCTTATTAAACAGGTAGATATCTCAACCCTGAAATATTTCTGTATAAACCATGTAGACCAAATGTTTTTTTCTTTTGAAATCATCATACATGTCTTAGTTAGGTATTTCCGCTTTATTTGAAAACCCATGTTATTGGTCTACGCCCATGTAAAATATTGTAAATCTTTCATTGCCGAGATCGACTTTAGACGTCAGAATCTGACGTCTATAGTACTAGACGCCAGATTCTGACCTCTGAAGACGGTCCCCGCGCTGAAAGGGGTAAACTATAATTGTGTTTCCCTGCTTTATTAAATTGTGAGCATATCATTGTTGTGAGCCTAGTTTAGACCTTGGGATGACCATCTCTATCAATTAAAAATTGTCGATTCTACCGGTGTATAAAGCAGGGATTCGGTAATGATTGTTTTTTTTAATACTTCCTTCTCCCCTTCCCTATATATCATGTACTTCCAAACTATTTTACAAGCTCATTCATTGGTGGAAATAAAAAAAACATTGTAATAATAAATAATAGTTTTCTCTATGTCATTCGTTTATTGTTTTCTGTTTGTGGTTATCTGTTTTTTTATTGGTGATCGTTTCCCAAACATTGACTAATAATCCAGCAGTCATGGGGCCAACTTTGTAATGCCACCTCAAAATCAGGTTATTGTTGATTTTTGTAGGAGAAGATTTGTACAATCAAAATCTGAATGGTGGCCGTTATTGATCAATAAAGAAGCTTTCATATACTTTTATTATGTCAACAGGTCTATATTTTAATATGTTCATTGACAGAAACGTTACTCCACATTTTCTCATGTAAAGAGTCGTTATAATTTTACATTTTTTCTTGGAACAGCAAGGACAACCGTGTTGCTAATATATGTGTATAGTGTATTATTTTTTGGTTCATATATGGCAGCGCATGTATTTATATATATGCATATGTATGTGAGTATGTATTTTTATATGTATACATATATGTGGGCCTTCGCATGTATATGCATGTCTATTTGCCATGATAATATGATTATATATATTGTATTTCAACATTTGGATGGCCCTCGCGCCAGCCGTTATTTTCAACCTTAGCGAGGGTCTCCCAGCCATGTAAGTTTGGTGAAAATAAACATACTTCTCTCTTCAGGGTTCAGACGTGAATGATCGAGATAAGGAGGAGAGAACGCCTTTACTAATAGCGGCGTCCAATCACAGCCAAGATACAATGACGGTACTACTACAACAAGGGGCCGACATCTACTCCAAGGACAAGAAAAGCCGAACCTTCCTCCACCTGGTGATCATCAGCGGAGCTAAGCTACATGAGTTTGGCAAAGAGGTGTTTGAAGTATGCATTATCATACATAATTTACGACGATCCCGTATTTCCTTTCTAAAAGTCTCCCCTGCGAGACACTGTTGTTCAGTGAAATAATCCGTAGAGAATTAGATAGAGTACATGTATTAAATCTAAATTTTCTGTCACTAGAAGTTGTGTCTCGCTTCCGCGATCCACAACTTCAAGTGACCTAAAAAAAATTAGATTTGTTAAATTGATGGCATATTTTATATCAGTGTGAAAAATGTATGACACATTTATTTAAAAAAAAACAGGGATCCCACAGGGCCTAGTACAAACTATGATATACTATTATTGTAATCGACATCAACGAGCTGGATATACAGGATACGCTACACCTGGTGATTAACTAACATTTACATATCCTTAACCCGTCCTAATAGACGAAGCCAAGTCAAGCTGAAGTATGAGTAGCGGGTCCAGATGGAGGCGCTGTCGGCGCGGGCTCCCCTGTTCATGATTCACAAAACACACAAACTACCAGCATTTTGCCGAAATATACTTTAAAATGTACTATTTGAACCCTTGGATTTCAAGCTTTTCCAGACAACTGCAGCATATAGGCTGTCTATGCCGGCTGTGGTGTGTATACAAGCTTGTGTTTGTCAATTCCTGGATCCGTCACTGAGTATCAATAATTATATAATTACCTTGGATATTACTATATAATTAGTTATTTTTTAAAACAGTGTTTATTTTATTTGACAGAAGGCCAAGCCTCTTCTGAATGAGATAGATGATTATGGCTGCACCCCACTGCACTACGCCTCTAAAGGTGGACATCTGTCGGCCATAGAAAGCCTTATCACAATGGGAGCTTTTCTCAATATTAAAAACAAAGATAAAAAATCACCACTACACTTTGCTGCATGGTAAGAAAAAATAACGTTTGTTATACTTACAGGATAAGCCTACTATCAAGTTATCGTTGTCACTTTGTTAAGATACTTGTTGAGATATTTTATGGTAGTAATTGTTTAACAATACAAAATGGATGTCAGCTTTGTGACAAACTCAATAGATTTAAAAATGAGAAAACATACATGATGTTGCATATAGCCCCAAGAGCAGATTTCCGCTTTAATTTCCCTTAGCATACTAAAAAGTAGGTTTCAAAATTTGATTGCCTTTCAGTCTGAGTAGTATTTTTATCTTCCTGTGTTCCAGTTACGGTAGGTTGAACACCTGTCGACGCTTGTTGGAGAGTAGACAGGGTGTCAGCATCATCAACGAGACTGACGGCGAGGGCCACACCGCTATACATCTGGCCTCCAAGAACGGACATGCCAAGGTGGTCCAGTACCTCATACAAAAGGGCGCTATAATGAACAAGTGAAACTCATATTATTACTTTCCGAGTCGGTTAATAAAGAGAAACATCCCTTAGAAATGTCAGATTGGATTCACCCTTAATATAAATAGCTCATAGTCGTTGTAAACATGTTCTATCAGCCGTTTAAATTACAGTTATCGGGAACGATATAAGTGTTTAGATTTCAAGATTTTCTGAAAAAAAACGTTGGTCTCCAAGTTTTTTACAGAAATATTTCAGCGTTGTGAAGGTTAAAACTCATACTATTATTGTTTTGTTCCATACCAGATGTCACAGTGGTAACACCCCTATTCACCTGTCAGCCGAGAACGGCTACACACAAACAGTGAAGCTGCTCCTGGGTCTGCACAGCCACATGATGAACGCCAAAAACAACAATGGGGTGAGCTTATAGTAGCAAGATAATATTTTACAAAGAACACAATACTGAAAACAAAATATGTTTGTAGCAACGAAGGCTGTCCAAGCAGCCAAAAGACGTAGACCCAATGCCTGGTTAATGTTGTACCACTGTCCACGAGGCTGGCCCAACATCAACCCAGTTTTGCGTGGGATAAGACTATGGTATAAAAACATCTACTGCGCTTTTACGACACATATAGCCTATTATAATTAAAGTGTGTTTATAAGAAACAATGCTACATGTATATATTATGTGCATCAAACAGACCAAGTAAACAAAACGAAAGGTGTCACTTGGAAGTAAAAGAAATTCACTTTCCCCCTGTAAATATAGGCTAACAAACCAGGAAAAAGGGATTTGATTTTTGATCGTTTTTTGTCTATTTTTCCTTTTTTTGTATGTGCGGTAGATTGTGTTCAATTCGAAGCAAACACTTTAATTTCTAATTAGACTACGTCATACATATATGTCAGATAATAAGATAATAACATACTATTGTACTACTGTTTGTTAGGACACGGCTTTACACTTGGCCTCGCTGTCTGGACACAGTACAGTGGTCACCCTGCTCATGTCCATGAAGGCAGACTTCCTCCCCAATAATAAGGGATGCTACTTCTTTGACCTGGCCATTGAGAACTGTCATAAGGATGTGGCCATGTCTGTGATAACGCATGAGAGGTAAGGCACACTGATCAGCAAAACGTACATATATTACACACCACATAAACTAAGTATTCTTTTAATTGTTGTTTCTCATTTGTTCTCTAGAATTAATTTTAACAAACACAGACGATAATTGGCGTGCAGCTGGGGAGGGGGGGGGGGGTCAAAATGTCGATTTTAACCTTCAACATGTGTTTAAAGAGCTGATTTTTTTATAAACCAAAAGACCAAATGATTATTTATAATTTGAAAGCATCATGAATATCTTAGATTGCTCTTTTTTCTGTTTCGTTTGAATACCCATGTTATGGGTCTAACGACCATTATAATTATGTGACTGTACTATTTATTCATTTACAGATGGCAGGATGCAATGGCTTTAGTTTCATCTCGGGGCTCCCCTTTGATACTTCTAGTAAAGCATTTACCAGATGCCTGTATGGTGAGTTGATACATGCTCTGTACTCTTTGTAATACTTTCTAATACATTTTGTATTATTTCATTCATATTATCATGATTATTTTGTTAATTCATTAATATTTTGTGTTTAGTTGATTCATATTATATCAATATGTTTTGGTTAGTTCCAGTTTCAAATGACCCAAAAAAATCTAGAAAACTTTTAAATTCAATTATTAGATTACTTGAACATCTTTCGATATTTGGGACATTTTCATTTGGTTTGAAATTGACTTGAATACTTCTTACAGCGCGGGGCCGTCTTAAGACGTCAGATTATAGACGTCAGATTCTGACGTCTATAGTTTATCCCCGAACCGAAATAATTTAAACCATTATCATGGCCGTAGAACCATCATAATATTTGGCCTCAATGGTTTATACAAAAATATGTTAGCACTTTGAAGATTAGGGCTGGTCCACCGCCTGCTACACTATGGTATTTATTGTGAAAACCGGGCCCAGCACCACAAGTGCTCGCCTCTACTACTGGGTGAAGATTATATGCCTATAATGGAGTCAGATCTGGATATTACGTTTTTATTGCAGGCTGTCCTGGACCGATGTCAATCTACTTCGGGATATGGAAGAAAAGATCAAAACTTCTTTGTATGTAAATCCTTATAGGTTTGAATGTGCATAACCATTTGTTAGCATCGGCAGTTCAAATTAAGTTTTTGGGAAGAATCAGACATGTGAAAAATTGGGAACATTTAGTCCTAAAAGTAGTTTATTTTATGATGTTACTCACACACAAAGCTGCTCTACACAACAACAGGATACACTTCCAGTAGATAAAAGTTAAATTATTATGAAATTTAACATGTCAGAGTGAAATGTGCATATAATACGGTAGTATAAGCGTACACATTTATCTTTATGTGGAGAGAATGATTGTTTTACCTACGTTATTAGAAGTTCAAATGTGAAAACTGTCAGCTTACATTGGTTTAAGTTGGCACTTTTTATTTCCAATAACATAGGCTACTGAGCGTGTTTAATTTGAATGTGCAAAATAGTAAGATAATATAGCCCTATCACTTAAATAGAAACGACTGATCTAATCTGAATTAGATATAATATTCCAAATTGTGTTCTGTTATATTTTAATTACACTATGTTTGAATTTTCTGTTGCAGCATCATTACAATTTCAATTATTTGCAAAACCCGCAATGTGGATGTACGTACAAACAGAAGGAGGCCACACCACTCCTGGCATTGAACGTGAGTGAGCGGGACATTTTAATTTGTCGTGATTTTGTATCTCTTTTTTTTTAATGTTATTATTGTGTCGCATTTCTTATGTCAAGGTGACTGAAAATGGCATCAATAAATAAAATATAGACATGTAAAAATATCAGACTAAACCTTCCTATTAATGTGTGTTGTATAATTTTTAACACAATCAGTTGAAATAGACCTATTTCATATGTGGTAGGCCCACATTAACATGATCAATGTAACAGAAGATTAAATAATTTCCTGTTTATTGAGTATTGGATGTAATGGTTTTAACTCCCGACCTGGCCGAATGCTTCTTATTAATTGTGGCTGTGCTCACTATAAATCTTATAATAATTAGGAAAACTTCAAGCCTCCTTCTGTCTGGATAAAGACTATTTTCGGTAAAATACATAATTTAATCCACCTCACTCACCCCCACTTTGTTTTGAATATACAATGTATATAGCACACACTGTCCTTGCTGCACACTATCCTTGTTGAAAATGATCTGATATACTAAATAAACAAGAGTAATAATAATTAATTAATTGTCTACCTGTCTGCTGTTGTAGGTGATGGTCAGATATAATCGTGTAGACTGCCTGTCTCATCCATTGTGTGTGAATTTTCTCAAAATGAAATGGTCAGTCAACATCTCGATCTCCGTACTTCAGACAGCATACTGCATCTTAGATTGCTTAACCATCAAAGCGCTGAAATACGTTTATAGAAACCAAAGTGCTTTTTGCCATTTGAAATCATCACCAATTTCTTAATTAGCTCTTTCTGCTTCATTCAAATAACAATGTTATGGTTCTACGGCCATTATAAATAGTTTAATTCTTGTAGTGTGGGGATCGACTGTAGACGTCGGATTCTGTCGTTCAAACTTGATCCCCGCGCTGTAATTGTTAAGCTTATAACTCAGATAAAAAATTGAATTTCATGTTTTATTCATCTAAATTAATAAGCTTGTAACTGTTACAGGAGGGCGTACTATATGTGGTTTCATCACGTTTTATTCACCTAAATTAATATGTTTGTAACTGTTCCAGGAGGGCGTACGGTATGTGGTTTCATCTGATTAACATTGGATTATATCTCCTCTACCTGTTCTTTTTGACCACATTTGTATGTACATTTGACAAACAAATGCACACAGACAATGGCATGAAACTGAACTGGACGACAGGTATTTACGAGCCCCTAGACCAGACAGACTCGTTCCATAGTGGCGGCAACACGAAAATGAATATGACTCAGGTGAGCATTCCGCAATAACTTCAACTGATAATTTCAAACAAATGTCTGACACTTTCCTTTAACACTATTAAAGCGTGACTGACAATAGTCGTATTTAATCTATTTTTTATCTGTTTAACCCTTTCAAGCCTGACTTTACATTGACATCTTCATCCACTACAAGCCGCGAATTGCTGTCGCAATTCTCGACTTGTAGTGGATAAAGATGAATTGATATGGTTTAAAAATTAAAGAAAATTGTCATTTATTGGCAAACCAGTTTCATGGAAATTTTAACTCAAAAGCCCTTGGTTGTCGGAGAATTAAGTCTGTTTTCAGGGATGTAAGATGATGTTTTAATGCATTGTGAGGACTTAAAGGGTTAAATCGCAGTTACGAAATGTGTGCTTAAACATCAAGATTTTTGGTCTAAGTGGTCGCAAATTTAACGAATATGGGTAATTTTCACCCACCCGAATTTGTGGTTCGCGATAGCGAGACACAACTCCAAGTGGGTGAAAATTTCAATGATTTATCTTAGCGATTTAAGGATTAGGATCCACGGGAGTCTAATTCTCTTTGGTTATTCATTCTATCTAAGGGCTAGTAACAATAATTATCTGGTTTAACGTTTTTGAAAATGTATTTATAACTTTATATACATGTAGCGCGTGCATCCGTGTAGCCGGACTGATATTTTTGAACGTAGGCTCTATGAAATAAAAAACAACTAATGTTTTTTTACATTTTGTAGTGTTACATCTTGTTAATGAGGAATATTTTGTTTTTGAAGGTTCCCATATTTCACAGAATTTGCATTTTGACCTTGTCTATATTTTGTCTGCTAAACATGGTGAAGGAGGTCATACAGATGATACAGCAGGTGACTCACTCTGATAAATCAATCGTTAATAACGTAATATCCAGCTGAAAATGACGAAAAATATTTATATTTATAAAAAAAAATAGGAATCTTCCAAATTAAGTTATTTGCCTAACTGAGCATCTACAGCATTTTAAATTTAATTTCAGAGAAGCAAGTATTTCCGTGACCCAAACAACTTTTTTGAATGGGTACTGTACATAGCTTCTGCATTCTTCATCATCCCTATGTGGTTTAATTACTGCACACATCAGCAATGGCAGGCTGGTGCTATCGCCGTTTTCCTGGCCTGGTTCAATCTACTGCTATATCTACAAAGGTGAAATAAGTGTTGTCGTTGTTGTGGTATATTCGTAGTTTGTGAGTAACAAAGATGTTTGTGTTTTCAGGCATATTACACAATCCAATAAGACGACCGTCCCATGAGAAAGGGTGAATCATAATATCGCTTATTGCATAACAGTTTTCTATCTGCTTGGAAAAACCTGTCAACATAAAAAATAGCGGGATTTTGCCCAATTCCCATGTTGTTTTATTTTACGTTTTTCCAAATTGTGATGGCGGCCATATTGGATTCAAAGGTCCAAATAATACCAGATTTCAAAATAATACCCATTTTATGGTATAATTAAACATTTGCATCTTTATAGCTTGCTTAGTTCCAGAGTTATCGAATTAATGTTTTCAAAATGGCGATGATTGCCATTTTGAAAACTGTCTATTTTTTTGGTTTTAATTGGTTCTAATTTACTGATCAACTCAGAAACAAAAGTAGGAGAAAGATGGTCACACAAACAAAAACTACGAAAACGACTCTGCTAAATGGACAGTTTAATATATTTTAATAATAATATGGGACTATTTTGCTATCAGCTTCAATAGCACTCAAGTAAACACCGTTTGCATATCATATATTGCATTGTCATGATCATCGGGGGAATAGTTAAGATATTTTTTACATAATATGAACAACTTTTATTTTTGCCGGAAATGTTAATAATAAATAAAATTGCTGTTGAAGAAAAAAGTAAAATCATACATCAAATTCAAATAAACAAAATTGTGGATAGTTGTCGCTCCTATATTTCTCACAAAGACACATGCTGCCAACAATGAATAAAAAAAAGAAACGATATTATATGATAATATGTAGCATTGAAATAATATATTATTTATGATACATTGTGAGTACAATGCGTAAGGTAAACTGACATAGCATTAATATGATCGACACCTTATGTTGTTGTCAACTGTAGCATAGGATGTCAAACACTTTTCTACGAGAGAGTACACAAATTTCATAGATCGACCCCTTGGTATTGGTGTCGTATCTTCCACTCTTCCACTCCTTTTTACCCTTAGAGTTGTGTCTCGCTACCGCGCGATGTGCTGACTTATTGTTTGTCTTTCCAGGTTTGATTTTTTCGGTATATACGTGGTGATGTTCATGGAGATTTTGAAGACTCTGGTACAGGTTATAGTGGTGTTCTCAGTTCTCATTGTGGCCTTTGGATTATCATTCTATGTTCTACTTTCTGGACAAGTAAGATATAATAGGCAAAAACCCTTAACCCTTTAAGTCCTCACGATGCATTAAAGCATCATTTTACATCCCTGAAAACAGACATAATTTTCCTACAGCCAAGGGTTTTAGAACTAAAATTCTCATGAAACTGGTTCACAAATACATGGCAATTTTCTTTAATTTTAAACCACAGCAAGTCATCTTCATCCACTACAAGACGAGAATTGCGACAGCAATTCGCGGCTTGTAGTGGATGAAGATGACAATGGTAAAATCAGGCTTGAAAGGGTTAAGGTGCTGAAATATTTTTGTGTAAACCATGTAGATCACAGGGATTTTTTTTTAATTTGAAATCATTCTAAATGTCTTAGTTGCTCTCTCCGATTCATTTGAATACGGTACCTATGTTATGGGTCTACGGCCATTAAAAATATGTTTACTCTCACAGTGCGGGAATGGACTTTAGACGTCAGAATCTGACGTCATTAGACGTCGAATTCTGACGACTAAAGTCAATCCCCGCTTTCTAAGGGTTAACCATAAAACGCTAAATTAGATAATTTAAATCTCCACCCGTTTGAAGTTGTGGCTTGCCACCACGACACACCACTTCACTGGCTGAAAATTAATCATATTTTTTTTAATTTGCTACAAAATAATCGCAAATCTTGATGTCTATATGCTCATTTCGCTCGCCAAAAACATTTGATAGGCTAATAAAATGGATTAAAAACGACAGTAGTCACGCTTAGCGGCGTAATGGTTAAAATTTCATGTTTTTTTAAGTTAACGGGTTACCTGTCAGATTAATGCACCCTTTTCATTCCAGGGGACAATAGTATGCTGGTCTTTATATGATTATATCACCACTGATCACAGGTGTTGATATGTCACTGTTTTATACCTATGATGATATATAGGGGTTATAACTATATATAGACCCTATTGGCGGCCATCTTTAATTTATGGCAAATAGGTAGCTTCATGTAGGGTCTTTCTTTTAATATTTTATATCACTATTTACAAATAGAAAGTAAAATTAGAACATAATATGCTAAAGACATGTCCCCTAGAGCCCGGTATATGATAAGATATGAGGGGATATATATATTTTTTGGCTGCCATCCTGGAATAATGCAAATGAGGACAAAATAAGGCTGCCTGAGCTTGTGTTCTTATCGTAAACATATTAGAAGAGTATAATAACATATATGCCAAAGGAAACGTTCCCCAAAAAAATGCATGTTTTGCCATATTTTGAAGTCTTAGCATTAATTTTACTGGGTGGTACCTGCACCCGGCAAACACCCATTGCATGTTTAATGCTGACCCAAAATACTCAAAAATCTGTTTTAGATCGCGAAATATAAATAAATAAAAAGGCCTAACTAGATTGTTGCGAAATTGTCAGAGATACTTGTAATTGTGCCTTGATGAAGTCGTAAATAATTGATTTATGCCATTTTTCGGCACAAATGGTCATGTTAGTGACATTGTAATATGAAAAAAAACATTGTAGTCAAGGGCTTTGATGTATAGTTATATAATATTATTTTATTTGTACAGGAGAAGTCCCCACATCAGACCCCGGTGCTGTCTATACTACGTGTCTACATGATGATGCAGGGAGAGCTGGATTACGTTAACAGCTTTGTGGACGCCATGTTGGATGATGATCCTCGTACCATGCATTACAAAACTCTGACGTTAATATTCCTCGTCATGTTTATATTATTCATGCCTATTCTCCTCATGAACTTACTGGTAAGTCTAGTTGAATTGTCTAAATAGTTTATTAAGAAGTGGTAAATGAGTATTTAGGTTTGTCAATCAATCAATCAATCAATCAATCAATCAATCAATCATTTAATCAATCAATTAATCAATCAATCAATCAATCAATCAATCAATCAATCAATCAATCAATCAATCAATCGATCGATCGATCGATCGATCGATCGATCGATCGATCGATCAATCAATCAATCAATCAATCAATCAATCAATCAATCAATCAATCAATCAATCAATCAATCAATCAATCAATCAATCAATCAATCAATCAATCATGTCTATTCTCCTCATGAACTTACTGGTAAGTCTAATTGAATTGTCCAGATAGATGATAGCATTATGTACATATTGTATTAACCTTTGTGTTGTTGAATTGGTTCTATGTATTTTTTGTCATTTGAAGCTGGAAGTGCTGACAAAATTTCCAGCTTCAAATGACGAAAACTGTTTATTTTTATGAAAAATAAGCATCTGTCATATTGAAGAATGTTTCGAAACCATAAACCTTAACAAGCTAAATTTGCTAAATTTGCAAATTTAATAATCTTGCGAAATTATTGTTCTAATAGTGCTACTTATCACCGAAATTGATAATTCTAGACTTAGTCTAAATTTCCAAAATCAGAAATTCGCGAAAATCTAAACATGCGAAAATCACCAGATCTACAGTAATTTAATTATTGTTGTCTTTTGAATCGGGAATATTATTATCACTTTGTGGCACAGTCAGGCAACATCGATGCCGCCATTAACGTGATCGCCAAAATATTATAGAAACACCATTTTTAATTTGGTATGTGGAATTGTTTTTAAAAAGCAGTGGCTGATCCACTCGCCCCCCTTTCAAAATTCTTGATTTGCCCCTGGAAAGATCACTTTTCAATTACATACCTCTCACACTGCAGTAATCACTTATATCACCAATGAGGCGACGATAATATTATGTATTCATAAAAGTGGCTGAAATGAAAAATACACCAGAAATAAGATTATCCATCGACTAATATTAGTTTGGTGTCAATCTTTGGCGCGATAGAGAAATGAGATGTGATGTCCTCTATTGTTTATTGTTTATTTGACTTTCAGTTAAAACATGGTACATTATCATTATTTTTATTTGAGTATTTTTTTTAACATGTTATAAATTTTGGTTGACGGAACAGGTCGAGACGACCTATACAATGCCTGTCAACCATATTAGTGAAATAAAACTATATAATACGATAATATGACAGTATATTAGAAAACCAACTGTTCACTGGCAATAGGTGTTGTCATACTTATCCTTGATGTTTCCTCCCAGTAATAAATTCCTCCGGAGTGCGATACATAATTTATTTTTTATTTGTTGGTATTATAAAGTCATTTAAATTTCCAAAGAGTATTGAAGACATTTATTTAACTAAACTATCACCTAATACTGTGTACAAACGTTCCCAGATTGGTTTGGCAGTCGGTGACATTGAAGCTGTACAGCAGAACGCACGGCTGAAAAGGCTCGCTATGCAGGTGATTTCTGTAATCGCAACTAATTGTAAAAAATAAATCTAAGACAAATGCTATTATATAACATATGAATTTATACATATTTATATATTTATATACTTAACTTTATTACATCGCTGTTAAATGTACGAAGGGAAATTTTACTTACTCTCTTAACCTTGAAATGTTATCAATGGGAATGGAAATATACTGATTTTATTAAATATACAAGTATACTACCTCAAATAAAGACTCAGAGCTTCCTTAGTATGAACATTGTCATGTAATTATACTACTTTTTATTTCAATTAACATTTTCAACCTATACATATTCTGATTTTATTAAATATACATTTATACTACTTTGAATGAACGTCCTTATTATTACCATTGTCATGTAATTATACATTTTTTTAAATTTTAATCAACCCTTTCAACCCTACATTTACCATTGTCATCTTTATCCACCACAAGCCGCGTATTGCTGTCGCAATTCTCGACTTGTAGTGGATGAAGGAGACTTGAAGTGGGCTGCAAATGACAAAAAATATATTGTTATTATTAAACAGTTCCATGCACATTTTTGTTCTAAAACATTATCTATATATTCAGGTGGAGCTGCATACAGACCTGGAGAGAAAATTGCCTCAGAAATTGCTGAGTTATGTTGACAAGACAGAGTACAAAGTATACCCGTCTTGTTCGGGTAGTCCTTGCTCTAGGGTAAGACGTCTCATATAGCTTAATACTGTCTAATGTTGGCCATGAATGTTTCAAGGTCAAACCTTGTCAGACCCATCTCAAGTTATATAATTTAATTTGTTATTGGTAGAATAAGTTAGTTTAATAATATTTTAGTAAATAAATCAAATTAACCGACTGTTAAAGGTGTGGTCAACTGTCAAAATTCGCGGGACAAGGGTCCCCCAGAAGGCAATAGTGCCCGTGTGTAGGCCAAGGCCCTATTCCATAATAATAATAAATATGCGTTTCATACCCAAAGCCTCATTAAGAGCAAGTTCTCAAATCACAGCAAGTTCATATATACTTGAGCGACATCTATGAATTAATAATTCAAAGCACTTTGCCCTTGCCCCTACTTGGTCGCTGGCTGGCAAACAAACTGACTGTATTACTGCGGGGATTTGGAAACTGCTTGACCCCAAAAGCTTGTATTGACACTCGGTAAACACAAAACATTTGTATGACTTCATGCAATGTTGGACCAACGTCGAAAACGTTGGGCCGACGTTGTATAAATGTTATACAAATGTCTTGTGTTTGCTGGGCTGCAGGAGGACTTTCTCTCAAACATTGTACATTTATTCAACGTTGGTTCAATGTTGGGCCAGCGTCGCAGACGTGGGCCTAACAGTAAAACAGCATTGGATCAATGTATCGTTTGAGTTGTATCTTGTGATCAGCTCAGTGGCTATATTATTGCCGTCAATCTGTACTCAAAAGGCTACTGTTGACCTACACTTGACCGTCCCAGGCATGCGCGTTTTGCAGTTGGATGATCCTTTAATACTGTCTAATGTTGGTCATGAATGTTGCAAGGTCAAACCTTGTCAGACCCATCTACAGTTATATAATTTAATTCGTTATTGGTAAAATAAGTTAGTTTAATAATATTTTAGTAAAAAAATCAAATTAACCGACTGTTAATGTACCGGCGAGTTTAGACTTTTTCACAACTGCGACTAAAACTAAATGGTATGTTATTCCAATAAAAATAAAAAAAACTTTTAAAACGCTTGACTGGTATCGTCTATGTTTGTCATCAGATTATGGCTCGTTTATGTGGGAGCAGTACCAAAGATGCTGACCAATCAGAAGACGTCTGTGCCACATCTGCATCAGCTGACGCACGAGACAACATCTTCCTCATAGATGCTTATCAGCAGCAAAAACACAGGTGAAAATAGTGTCGGCTTGTGTCAGTATTTAGCATTCATTCAGCACAAATGACGAAACATATTTTTTAATGCAAAATATACATCGTTCAAATTTAATTATGTGATTAACTATCACAAATAACTTAATTCATCACAATGACATTTTATTCGCGTTCCAACTCACTCGAGAATGTATATATATATATATTGAATTTGTATTTATATTTTTGTTAGCATTAAAATGACACAATTGTAACACAATATGAGTAATTTTAAACAATTTGGATGTATGGGTCATTACTACGAGGCACAACTTCAAGCGGGAATTAGGATTGACTGGTTGGATGGTTGGTTGGTTAATTGATTCATTGATTCATTCTTTCATTCATTTGTTAATTCATTTAATAATGAATGTATTCATTTACACCTCCATTTGTTTTTTGTTGATCTCTCATTCGTACATAAATACATCTATTCACTAAATCATTCATTCGTTCATTCATTCCTGCCTTTATTCATATGTTCATCCATCAGTCATTCATTCATTCATTCATTCATTCATTCATTCATTCATTCATTCATTCATTCATTCCTGCCTTTATTCATCAATACATTCATTCATTAATTTCTTTATACCTTCATTCATTTATTCATTCATTCATTCATTCATTCATTCATTCATTCATTCATTCATTCATTCATTCTTTCATTCATACATACATACATACATACATACATACATACATACATACATACAAACATACAAACATACATACATACATACATACATACGTACGTACGTACGTACGTGCGTGCGTGCGTGCGTGCGTGCGTACGTACGTACGTACGTACGTACGTTCGTTCGTTCGTTCGTTCGTTCGTTCGTTCGTTCGTTCGTTCGTTCGTTCGTTCGTTCGTTCGTTCGTTCGCTGGCTTGCTCGCTCGCTCGCTCGCTCGCTCGCTCGCTCGCTAGCTCATTTATTCATTCATTCATTCATTCATTCCTACAGGATGAAGGAGCTTTCAGCTCAGATGGAGAGACAACACGAGCTGCTGAAGCTGGTGGTTCAGAAGATGGAGATCAGGACTGAGGCTGATGAGTTTGACAGCTCATCCATGGACTTCCCCTCGGCAGTCAATATAGGCAGAAGTCGTACGCTCCCCTCCCTGAGTGACGCCAACAAAACTGTACTGAGACATGTAGGCATAGCCGCACACTGGACGAAATACAAAAAGAGTGATAGCTCCAATAATTGATCAGCCTATATATCAACATGTTAACATTATGAACAGGCAATCATTTCTACCCATTTTGCAAATTAAATGAAAATTACACTATTCGAATGAGTACTATTTTAACAATTATGTATATGACCACATGTGATATATAAAAACAAATACATGTATTTTCAAACCAAAACAAATATTTTATAAAACAAGCCATTTCTTCTCGTTTTCATTTACATTGCAATGTGAATTGCTGCCGCAATTCCCAGTGCAATGTAAATAAAAATCACATTAATATAAAGGAAACTATTTTATTAACAATATATATAGCAAGATATGATATATAAAAACAAATCTCACGATATCCGTGACTCCGATCGCTTCTCGCTTCAATATTATAATCATTTGACAAATTTCATTGAGAATAAACCATATGGTATATATAAGAATACTATCGCATACCTCAAAGCATACCTCATTTATTATATGACAGTTTTCATTGATTTTATGTCTAATTATAGTCCGCTTCATCCGCTACAGGCGTGTAGCGGATGGGAATTTCATTGGTAAATTCATACTCGATACAGATACAGATGATCTGCTGTATCATTTGATATTTATTACAAATAAAATGATGTATCTCTATATCACAATACATAGCACTGTCGTCGTTATCTTGTGTGAAACAAATCGCGAGCATGAATATTTACCAGGCGGCACCAGTCTTCACTCTGCTGTTGATGGATGTTTCACGTGGATAATATCAAGGTGTGTATACAATAAACTGCAAAAGGCACACGAGGTCAGCACAAAAAGTTGTATATGTATAAATGCATCATGTAATGCGACTCCCTGGGATGACATCAATTTTCGTTTTTTGATTTTTTTAAAATATTTTTTATCAACATTTACAACAATCCAGGAATAAGCCAAACATCAGTGTATTGATCTACAGGATGGTTGAATGTTATCACAGCAATTGGGCCACAAGTTGATGCCGTCAGCCGAGCGTTGAGCAGACCATCGGTGCTGTGGGGGTCCCCCTCGCTCATCGCATTCACAGAACAATTTGGGCGGCAGCTATTGATGCAACCAGGTGGTTGCTTTGATCATGCCGTCTGAGATGGTGGTTATCTGGGGCAGTGTTGTTTACATGATAATATACCTGTTGGAAATTAAAACTAGCTTAGTCGTTTCCAGTACTTAAAAAAAAATAATGTGTTTTGTACTTTTTTGTGGATCAGTAGGCTATATAGCTTTCTATAAAGTTAATTTTCAAAATTCACAAAATTTAAAATTCTTATCCCGAGGAGTTCCTTTAATATATTTTCTTGACAATGGTAAATTATTTATTTCTACAACATATGAAAGTTAGATGGAATGTGACTAGTGATAGGTTTCAAGGCAAGACTTGGGTGCCATCACCAGCCTTAATCATTGACATTTTAAATCCTGCATTATTTAGCATGTCGTTCATTCATAGGTTTAACACATCTAATACAATTTAGTAAATATAAGAAATATTTTACGATCGCACACAGAATGTAGATATATATTTCAGATTTAGGTTTCTAGAGCTGATATAATTTTGATGCATTTTAGATGACATAATGTTACGGACAGCTTACTTGAGTGTGTCATTAACATATCCACAATGACTCCGAAAATGTTTCAAACCAGAAAAATTCGGGAACTTTGTTTATGGGCAATTATGTGAGGGTACTCTAAAATAGCTAACTGATGCTTATCACTTGCCCAATCATAGGATGTTTTGCGAAGGTAACTGATTGTTACCCAGAAATATTTTAGATACTTCCAAATACAAACGATATGAGAATATAGGTAAGGATCTAATAAAAAATATTTACTCTTATTCGTTTTGGTGCACACTATTTGGAAAATATGAATATTGTTTAGAGTAAGAATTTTATTTTGAACCTATTATCGCTAGTACTGTTCACATTGCATTCTACCTGCCATATTGTGACCCATGGTTAAACTTTGAACACTTTCAAACATTATATGGGCCTTGCAATCATCACCTGGTAAGGCGATTATTAGCTTGAAAAGTGAAAAAAACGCGCGGAAAATAATTTTAGCACAAACCAGTACGTGTACAAAATGAATTTCATAAAAAAAAACATTTGCTGAGGTGGAATAAGATATCAAACCTTTGCCAATCGTTCTGGTTATTAGCGATCCCCTATTAAAATGAAGCTTTAACCCTTTAAGCCCCCACGATGCATTAAAACATCATTTTACATCCCTGAAAACAGGTTTAATTTTCCTACAAATAAGGGCTTTAGAATGAAAATTTCAATGAAACTGGCTTTCCAATACATTGCAATTTTCTTCAATTTTTAAACCACATCAAATCATCTTCATCCACTACAAGTCGAGAATTGCGACAGCAATTCGCGGCTTGTAGTGGATGAAGATGACAATGGTAAACTCAGGCTTGAAAGGGTTAAAGTCAAAATAGGCTGACATTTTATCGTACAATGTAGCTTCAAATTTGGGATACACAGCTTTATCATACAATTTTGCAATAGATATGATAATGCTTAGCCTAATGGATGTGATATAAATTATTATTCATATATATATATATATATATATATATATATATATATATATATATATATTGAGCGCTATTTTGAAAATAAAACTGTCATCTGCATTTTCACGTCGTGGGATTTTTCAATTTAAAACTATGGTGAGAAACATGATCTGCCAATATTGATACTGAGCAGTATAGGCGTTAGTAAGCAAGCGACGCTGCTTGTGAGAAGATAAGGACATAACAATAGTAGGCCTATGCTATGTCTTAAAGGGGCAACGTCGTCATGTACCTCTGATCATAATATGTACACGCATTGTCCCCACGCAACAAGTTTCTCGTTTCAAGTGGGCCCACAACTAGGCATACATACTCATGGGGTATGCCCAAAACCATGATGTGATTTAAAGTAATAAAAGAAAAATTGTACTAGGTCAAATATGCTTACCGCCGTTTCAAGTGACATTTTTAATATTTGTAGACCATTTTGAGCCAATTGTATCTCTTTATTTACATATTATATAGCTAATAGCACCTAGTGGCTGCAAATGTGCTTATAAACCTAAACTGTATGACTCCAATAATTAAAATTTAAAAAATATGGTGATGATAGTGCAACTGTAAGCGTTGGAGCTATCACACTGCAAGTTTTAGTTGCGCAAAAATTGGATGTACCCTATCTTGTCTTTGCGGAGGTGGGGAATCTTGGAAAACCCCTCCAACACATGGTACCATTGACTAAAAGTAATAAAACCGAGAATTGTGCTCCAAAAATGTATGGCTATGTTTTAGAATAAAACATATCAATATTTCACTTTTATTTTGCCTTTTTTTATCCGTTCTCAACATTTTATATCGTGTTTTGACAATAACGTTTAATTTAAGAATTGTAAACTAATTTAATTTAAGATGTACATACTTTATATCACTCCAGGTGGTCGTACCCACAAAAAAGACCAGACAATTGTAACTCCACCACCAAAACTTCAGAAGTTATAGTGAGAATACTGATTTCATGGAGTTTTGGCGGCCATCTTGGATTTAAAAAAATGCCACTGGGTAAAATTGTACACACCCTCTGAAAATTATTCCCCCTGACCCATATGAGCCAAAATCAATCATCAAAAAAACTTCATACCACCTTTCCAACCTTTGTGAAATTTCCTCCTGACTATCGGGCATGGGTCTTGTATCGTGGACCTGCAGACCTGGGATGATACAAGACCAGTGATCCTCTGGAGAATGGAAATAGAGAGGACGATACCATTTTATCTACATTGTATGATATGGATGGCATCATGCCCAAGTGGACTAACCCACATTAAAAAACAATGAAAATATGTGTCATTGATAGCAACAACATGATCCATATACGAGTTTCAGATTCAGGGTTAGACCATTTGGTCACTGATTTTGTTACCTTTTTGTGTTAATTTGTATTTATTTGTTGTATACTGTACTTCATGTTGCAGCGCGATTTTTTCTCAAAATCGTCCAAATGTGGGTTAGCCCACTTGTGCATGATGCCATCCATATACTCTATTGATATATAATACCAATTATCATAGCATATGAATAGCCATTTAGAAAAGTAATTTTTAATACATTTCTAATAATTGACATGACTATATAAAAAATATATAAATTATACAAGGGTGTTATTTTGATCAGATCATGGCACCATCTACACACGTTGGGGTAGAAGGTCTTGTCCAGCTGACTCTGAACTGATGTATGAAGGTGAGAATTTGGTAAAGTGTATTAAAAGCCAAGCTTGTAAAATACTAAATTGTAGCAGAATGCAATTGTTATAATTCAATCAATCACCCATAACGAATCACGTCAGCTTTAAAATAACGACATTATTGTTAATGTGTCCTAAATAAATTTATGTGTGACCATTATTATGTTTATTATCTATACGCATTACATTTCTTTGCCTATATAGGATGTTTTTTGTAGGCATTTGTATTCTCTCTTCATGGACTTGTCTTATTAAACAAAGATTGGTGTTTTTTCTTCGTCGAAAGGTTTCTTTGAATTTAACATGTGAGCGTTGCATCTCAACAGGTTTTGCAGGAGATTCGTTCTATACTAAGTCGGGAGGAGGCGCTAACTACCTGTGTCTGCACAGTGAACCTGTGTTTAGACTGATATGACTGATGAAAAAGGAGGTTACCGAGCAGCACGGGAAATTGGGATGTGTCTATGCGGTGACAATCACTGCCATGTCTATACTTCTACTGAGGGAAGGAAACTTTCAAGTCCTCGTCATTTTAAAATGAGAAATGGACTATGTAAACTTTTGTTTTCTACCAAACAAATGCTACCAGGGCATATCTAGTTCTTGTAGCAAATTTTTTATGAATTTTCAAACGGAAATCTCATACTTTACGTGCAATAATATTAATTTTACGAGCTCGATTATGACAGAAGCACTATTTCCAACAAAATGAGACATGTCGTGAATAATACACTGCAGTATTCAGCTTACTATTATATTGAGAAGTTCCTGAATACGAACATCCACCTAAAACTCAGCTGCAGGATCACGAAGTACCATGTGCAGTTTACCAGGTGTCACATAAGGCCAGGCTTGGGGCCAAAGTACTCGGTACTTCGGTACTTTGGTACTCGAGTACCGATTTTGCAGTACTCGTCGGTACTCAGTACTCATACTTTTAAAAAGTACTTGTACTCGTACTTGTACTCAAGTACTTTTAAAAATAAAAGTACTTTTAACGAGTACTAACGAGTACTTTACGAGTACTAGTCATCTTAAATTGATTCAAAATAGCTCACAGACAAATCCTAAATCATTATTGCAGGATATGGAACATTTAGTTAATGGGTTTTTTACCATCCGTTTAGCTATTATATTGAAAAAATATTTAATAAATACTTTGCAATTATTTCAAAACTAGTCCAATTACTTACATCAACTTTTAACAAAAGTGCACTTTTTTACAATATCATGCTGCTAATAATGCTTGTTCTGCCTTGTATATACTAGTAACCTCGTGTAGTTCACAAGATAATTAAATAACTATTGTTAAAAAAAAGACAAGAGACGTTTCTTTGGAAAACAGGAATATATGTTGGTTTATAACATTTACAAGTGACTATACTATACAGAAGTACTAGTAATCATTGAAGGGGGGCGTGATTTTAACAATAATGTCGCGAGATTTAAGAATCACACTTACAACACCTCGTTCTTCGCAGCTAAGCCCCAGAAAACATGAGGCATTGAAACAATAGTGGTATGATGTTGTGCCAACGTTGAAGACTATGTACCAAGGTTACTATAGGTTCAATTAAATATCGTTTTTGTTGGACGATCGATCGGTATTTGCATAATATTGGCACAATATTGGCCCTATTGCGTAGTCACTTAGCCGACATTTCCCCAGCACCGGACAAATAATATCACTTGAGTGAACAAGTAGTTTATAACTGTTATCTTTATAAAGCAGTTGAAACTCAGTGTGGACTAAAATATATTAAAACTGCCATAGCTCATACAACTCAGTACCAGAGTTGTGTAAATATAAAAAAAACACGACCGCGACAACGCGACGTCTCATCTACAATGTCGGGTCAATGTCCACGACATTGGGCCAAGAATTAACCAGCAAGTACGTAGGTTTAACACATGATATTATAACAGTACTGTTCAAACAAAGACGACCAAAGTAATTAGCCGGAAAACATCATCCTTTAACTGCGGGACACCACTATTTTTTGTATATCATTATTACAAATCATTTAGAAAGCGGCTCATCCAAAAAAATCAGATCGCTGTACATACTAAAAACAAGAAAAATAAAAGTAGACGAAATTATGCACAAGTTTACAAGACGTCAGGTGTCTAGCGAACTAAACTACCCTGAAATGTACAATATATATACATTGCGTCAGGTCACCAGTAAGCAGCAGGTAAGTCAAAAAATGTATTTTTTTGATTTGTCTATTTTTTAATATCGTGATTATGTAGTTTGTCATTTGAAGCTAGAAATTGAGTCAGCAATTATAGCTAGAAATGAGAGAAAAATAAAATTGAACACGTTTGTGTCGCGTAAGGGTTAAAGGTGTGAGTTTACATAACGAGTCAATTGTAGGCCTACGGCGGCTTTATATAACCCTTTCCGTCCCCGAAATGTGATGACGGACCGAGTATAAAATTAGATACAACACTGAGGTGCTCGTCCTATAAATTGCATACAAATATATTTTTAAACTAATAATAGGCTAGTTTATCAGCCAGCGTATGCCCGGGCTGAATCTTGTACGGATATATACATGTATTATGGTAATACATTTGATTTGAAATCACAGTCACCAGCAAATAAAGTGTGTCTGTTATCGCAAAACAATTCTGCCGTGCAAAGCCAAAAGGCAGTTCTGTTCACTTTACAAGTAAGCAGATACTGCCTTTTGGATTTTCAGGGCAGAATTGTGATCCGTATACCTTTAAAAGCCTTGATCTTTTCCATGACACAATGTGTGTTCAGGCTCATTTAAACGCGTATTACAGTGGCGGCCAAATGTTGGCGGCACTGGCCCAAAATTTTACCATCATTAGGACTACTGAAAGTTTTTAAACTAGCGTGTTTTGCAACGTAAAGCTTTAGACACAGACAATTTGTATACTAGCATATGCTTATTTATTTATTATGATTCGCCAAATTGTAAGCCTACATGTAGCATACAATACGTTTTACACTGATTGGAAAATGTAATATCATACTATTGGCTAGGAGAAGGCATCATGCAATATCAATACACCTGACAAAATAAGTCGTCAGTCGCATATTTAAATATTGAAGTTATTAAGATATCCCGCACCTACACCAAATTACCTTTAAAACGGTATATCACACAACTCTGTAGCGTGTTTAACTCCGAAAATATGACTCGACAAACTCAGAAAAATATGAAGTCTGAAACTGTGTTTTTTTTTAAATGGCATTTGAAGTTCAAAAAGGCAATTTGTGCACTTTTGGAAAATACCACACAATTGTATTAAAATAAACTTAATAGAATTTTTTTTTATAATCATTTGCCAAAGTGAGACTTAAAACTCATTTTGCCAGATAGGGTCACATGTATATCAACATGAAGTAACATATATTATAATCAATTATTTATTTAATAAATTTTATGTAATTAATTAGAGTTTACAACGAAAGTACTCGGTACTTGTACTCAAGTACTTTTCAAAGTACTTGTACTTGTACTCAAGTACTTTTGAAAATCCAGGACTTGTACTTGTACTTGTACTCGTCATTTTTTCAAGTACTTGTACTTGTACTCGAGTACTTTTGTCCAGTACTCGCCCCAAGCCTGCATAAGGCAGTATTAATGATACCAGGAGCCAATCTATGTAATGCGGGCTGGTCTACAGAATACGCAGGTCAAATCGCAGCAACACGTACAAATGATAATCATCACCGTACAGAGTTTGTGTATATGGACGATGATGCTGAAATGACCCAATACAGTAGTCCTGATCAAGAAAACGGCGTGCTCTTTTATCCAACACAAGTGATCTGCGGGTCTCTGCCATGTATACCTTATGTGGAAGATAAAGACTTACTTTGTGTGGTCTGTTCATGCTAAGATGACGAACTTTTGATTCATCTTCCCTTCGGTAAATCCAACACTATCTATAGCATGTGTTATATCGACCATAGTGTACCACTAACCTATTTATATATGGACTGTAGAAGGAGTGGTCGGTGCACCAAATTGGAAGTTTGATAATCTTAATTTTAGGGAACAATTACTACAGTTTGATATTATGCTATTGTGCGAAACTGACTGATGAAAAATCTAACTTGGATTTAAAAGGTTGTGAACGACACACTCCAAATTGAACTGTGAGAAAGAAAAAGACACGTCACAACTCTGGTGCTTTGTCTATATATTTCAAGTCGTGTTTTTCTGATGGTATTTCTTTAATTAAAGAAGACAGTGATGATATAATTTGGTTATAAAACATTTGTTTGGTTTGGAAAAATATATTTTCTGTTGTTTATGTTATGCTATAACAGTTGGTTCTTCAAGACAAGATTTAGTTACTGAAGATATTTTTGATCATATACACACACATTTCGCTACATTTGCAAATGAACATGATGTATCATGTAATCACGGGAGATTTTAATGCTCGCATTTCAAATCTTTGTGATTTTTTAACAATAGCAAATTTGAGAATGGTCGTTTTGGTATAGACCGAGATATTAAAAGTACATGACCACTCCCTCTTTTCGGATCATAATACACAAAAGCTTAACTTGTTAGTAAAACTAAATGTTGAAAATAATTTAAAAACTGTTGAAAATCTGATCAAATTTGTATGGACATGCAGAATTCTTCAGTAGAAATCTTCAAAGTGCAGGAAATCTAATTCAACTAAATAATATATTTGAGGCTGTCAACTATGCAACATGTAGTAAACAAATTGATGATGTTGTGCAGTAGAAATTAATGTGTTGCTCATTCCAGTGGATGTAGAAAATACTTTGATAGGCTTCAAATAGATAAACTAAATGTGAAAATGTTAAATAATATTGGAGAATGTTAAAAAAGCGTCATAAAGTAGCAAAAAAGCCTAACATTACAGACAATGATTTTTTTACTGTTTCAAGCAGATAAATCTGCCTGATGATCACTTCAATGGAGCAGATGCCGTAATTGTAGGTTATGTAAATAATAAAAATGCTTTATAAATAATGTATGATGGTTTCATAAAAACCTTTTACTGTTAAAGAGGTAGAAAGTGTACTAAAACAATTGAAACAAAATATAGCAGATGGCTTAGATGTATGGTTAAGTGCATTTTTCATACATGGAAAAACTACTTTAATGCATGTGGATACTTTCTTAGTACTTGGTCTGACGGGGTAATATTGCCCTTACATAAGAAAGGTTTGTTCAGTAGAAAACTATAGAGGTATAACATTATTATCGACATTATCAAAATTATGCACTAAGATGTATGAAAGGCTCAATTGTTAGGATGAAAGTAACAGTGTTTACATTTAAGCACAGAGTGGTTTTCGTTCTAATTTAGGTATTGTTGATGGCATTTTTGTTTTACATAATATTGTGAATTGGTGTATATCTAACAAGAAAAAAATATACTGTGAATTCTTAGATTATTCTAATGCGTTTGACAAAGTGATGCGAGATAATCTTTGGTACAAACTTTTAAAAGTTAGGATTCGCGGAAAAGTGATAACCATGTTACAAAGTATTTATTCATCTGTTAAATCTAGAGTCAAATCGTTTGACTCTACCCTTGGGGCTACACAGGAAGAGAGTCTCTCACCATTTTTCACATTTGGAATGTGTGTGAATGATATTAAGGATCATCTTAGACGAACTGGTTCTAATGGTATTGGACTTAGAAATTTTTTTTTTCACATTACTGTACACTGATGATGGTTTTTTACACTCAGAATCGGCGCATGGATTAAAGTGTGCGCTCGATTCTCTTTATAAATATGGTACTAGATGGAAGTTAACTTTAAATATAAAGTAACTAAAATTATGATATTTCGAAAGAGTGGTAGCATTTCATATACATGGTTTTATAATGAAAATCCTATTGAAATAGTAAATACATTTTGTTATCTGGGAATAGTGTTCTCGTATACTGGCTCTTTCTCTGAAACCCAGTCAGTTTTAGCACCCCAATGCAGTACAGTGTTATTTTGTTTAAAAAGCACTATCAAACAGTTTTTAAATATTGACCCCGATATTGAAATGTGGTTTTTTTGATAAATTTGTATTGTCAGTTCGAATGTGCGGCTGCAAGGTTTGTGGTTTTTATCCCACTAATGCAAATGAACCAGTTCAATTTTTTTTGTAAAACTGTTTTAAAGGTTAAGAGGACCACAATGAATGAAATGATATATGGAGAACTGGGTCGTGTCCCACTTATGGTTCTAAGACTTTTTAGAATTATTAAGTATTGGTTAAAAATTATTAAATCAAAATCATATCGTTTAATAAACGTTTTATATAACGTTAAGGTAATTACTATTATTACGGATGAAACTAGAGTAAACTGGGTGAGTAAAGTCAGAGATGTACTATGTACATATGGATTTGGAGAAGTATGGTTTAAACAAGGAGTTGGTTATGTTAATGCTGTATTTAATCAAATTCGTTCACGTGCAAGAGATATGTATTTACAAAATTTTCATAGTCATTTTTCAGTCATCCATTCATGCAATCATATATTCATTCATTTATCCTTTTATTTTGAAAGGAAAAGAAATATGCATCTTCGAAAAAATATTTATTTGGAGACAAAATGATTTCGACACATTCCATGCTATTAAATATTTCAGTTGTCACAATCCAGATAAAACTCTGTAGGTAATTTTACTTTTACCCTGGTGCTGTTGAACTATTCTTTATATTTTTAATTCATTTAAAGCTGAATTTTTTACAGCTTCAAATGACAAAAAATATTTCTATCCATGAAAAATTGATGTCTCCAAAATTGAATGTTTCGATTACCCGAGTATCTACCAAAATAGTGCCATTGTATTTTGTTTTGAAAAACTGTAGTAGCTGCTTAGTTTTCAAGAAAACAGTGACGTTAAACCAGCATAGTAAATATAGAGTGGACATCTCGCTACTTGGGCTATACTATCGCTTTAAAACGAGTATAGAATTTAGCATTGGATTGTACGTATTAATTTCAGCGTAGGTTTGCAGTCTCTGACTGACTGACTGTCAAGTTTGTATGTATTTCCCTTTTACAAATATGCTACAAAATAATAATCAAGTCACTGAAATAGTACAGTAGTCGACATCAGAGCTCCACGGGGTAAATGATCGCTCCCTGATGACTATGAGGAGACAGATTCAAATTAGCTATCAACAAATACTCTGCCAATTCATCTTCCTCTGTAGCCCATGTGTTATCTTAATTTGGTGTATATGTGTACAAAAGTGGCATATATCTCGATTTATTCATTCATTTTGTATACATACCTTAGCAGTCTAGTCTGCTTCATGATATCTTCATAATTTTGTGCGTCTCACAACATATAATATATTAAATTAATAACATTTGTGCTTCATGATTCTGGAAAGGCCTTTCTGAACACAGTCGTGACTGGCGCAATTCAAAGTGTCCCTTTGACTGGTGCCGAGCCCACAATGGATATATTCTCCTTATAGTATATAATTATTAGTATGAACGTTACGCTACGTCAAAATTATTGTTGTCCAAACGGATCTTTAGTTTTATTATTTTACTTTTTTTGTGCATCTATTTCTTTCTGCGTTTTGAGCCGATCGCCCTGACATCTCACCACAATGATCATTGGGTAGTGAGCGATTCGACCCCAAAAATCCCAATGACAATATATAAGGGAACTTCAAATGGTCATATCTCGCAAACTGTGCATCTCAAGCTAGAAGGAGTGCAATTTGATCCTTTAGGGGTTTTATAGATCTAAAACTAAAATTTATTTCGGATTGTTGGCTTAAAGCCATTTCGGATTTACCTAAATCCAAAATGGCTGACAAAAAATTGGCCGATATCTCGGAAAAGTACACTGTATATATCATTTTAGGATCATCAAAAATTTTCATAAATACATAAATGTGTCGCTTTTTAGGGTGTTTGCTATTGATTTTCTACCTATTTTGCAAAACAGTGTTCAGACATAAATACCATCATATCAGAAAAGCCGACAAAATTCAACATTGCTAATGCATTTGATCTTTTTGAAGAAATTCTAGATCAGCCCCAGGATGACCCAGCCTCCTTCTCAGGGCCACACTAGCACAGCTAGGTGGCCCCGCTACAGTGCTTTGAGATTCTCTTCTGTAATTGCTGTGTTCTGATAGGGCATCAAAATCTGGTGTACCGTGACCCACACCTGACCCTGGAACTATGTCAAGCTCGAGGATTCCTTGCACCCATGAGAGACAAGTTTATATAATTATTTCTCCCCTATACTTGGCTAAGGTTGTCATTATATGCCTAGTATTATCATGACGAGTACATGCGATCAACCTGTGTTGTATTATAGTTGGTCCATCCTATACAATGACGGCCCAGCATAAAAGCAACATTGGATGTGTGTCTTTTACTTGTGTTCTTGTAGACTTGCTTTTGTGTAAGACCGACATACCAGCAGCATGTCCAAAGTCATGTTTACAACCACTCTTTGTTTAATGTTGGGACAGCATCTCAGATTGTGGATTAACATGAACCGAGCGCTGGGTCATCGTTTTTACTGGTGTGCAGTCTCAGTCAGTACGACACACTGACCCAATATTGGTTTAATGTTGGTCCATCGTTTGCGAAGCAGGCCCAACATTAAGAAAACATTGGGCCGGTCTAGACCTATCCTGTTTACGCCGTAGGATTAACAATGCTGGATTGATGTATGCCAATTGTCTACGACGCTGGCCCAACATAAAATCAACATTGACCATGTGGTTTGAAATGTCAAGGACACCATTTTTGGCTAGGTACCAAATCAGGTCAAATTCATGAATACGTCTACAGAACACATTTCACAGTGCAATCAATCAGAACCACTAGCTGACGCTAGTGGAAGGATAGTGGATCTGATAAATGAGAATGGATCAGCCCTTAAAATAAAAGTTCCATATCATATATAGCCGTCCTAACTTACTGGCTCAGACTGGGCCAGTCCATCTTGTGATCGAATGATCCAGCGTTGTCATTCAGACGCTGTTATTCTTAGTTTGCCAAGTGATGCCACTTTCCATTGTAATGTTCATAGAATTTAAAATAATACACGTTTTAAATATGTGATTATTTTCATACCTTCGAGTGATTAATGAACTATATTATACCTGATATTGTGACAAAATCGAATCCCTTCTCATTATGCCATTTTGTTATTTAAATTCGGGTATAATAAAGTACATATCTGCTTTTTTCATTTTTGAACACAAACGGTCTTAGTTTCATTACTGTTCATTTCATACGGTCACATTTTTACTTTAGATATCGCTGATCTCTTTGCGAAATGCTTATATGTTTTGGTACACAAAATCACGGTGTATATCGTGATTACAATGTGCTCAATTGTAGAATTTGATGTTTACCCACTTATGCCCTGAGCCACATGCATTTTGGTAATTCAGTAGCGCATGCTTTTCGTTGATTTCTCCATTGATTATTAACCGATTTCCTTGAAATTTAGCACAGACAACTTGCAAGTCATATCCTAACGTCGGTAAAAAATGTGTAAAATTATATCGAATATTTTAAACGTTAGACCATTTGACATGTAATAAAATTCTAGAATTAATTTAATAGGTTTAAAGAGGGACGTAACAATTTCAATTTACTACATGTTAAATGGTCTAACCTTGCAATACTGCATAACGATACTGCATATAATTTTACGGAATTTTCAGGGATATAAAGACTAAAATATAAAAGACTATATAAATGATAACATTTCATGAAAATCGGTTGATAATTGACGGAGAAATCAACGAAAACATGCGCTACTGGTTAGTTGTGGCCTAAGGTATAAAATTGTGTCTTGCTACCGCGACAAATTTTGAATAACATATATCAATCTAGCACATTTAATGTTCATTTATCCTGACATTGAAGGTCGAATAAACAGGCTGACAACGCCTCTAGTCTCGATTAACACCTTAAACGTTAATTATTCCATGCTATGCTTCAGTTTATATATAAATAAAGTTCGTTGCATTCTTATTCCATCACGTTCTTCTTCAGCTTAGATATAACTGCAGTTTGCTGCATCAGGGTTTTCCTGATGGCCGGACTCCACCAGCCGACCTTGGCTTTATCAGTGGTTTGACGCAAGGCCAGCTCATCGTCGTTCGCACCGAATTCGTCCACATCGTCAGCTTCTGTTTTAATCTCCATTTTCTGAATGATAAGCCTTAGCAGGTCGTGCTGCTTGGCGATATCCATGGATATATCTTTCATACTGAAATACAAGTGATCAAAATCAAATACATTTTTTATATTTATCATTGACAATATATGATGTGATTGATATATTTTTCTTTTGTTTTTATTGGCAAATGAGTAAACTGGGCATTTTAACTCCTGAAGCTCTGAATATTTTATTTACAAACCATGGACACCGAAGGGTTTTTTCAATTCAAAATCATCATAAAAATCTTAGTTAGCTCTTTCTGATTCATTTGACTATCTATGCTATATGAGTCTATGGTCATTAGATATAGTCTGATTTTTTAGGTGCGGGGATCGTTTTGTAAATGTACTTCAGAATCTGACGTGTACAGACGCCAGATTCTGACGTATAAAGGCGGTATGAAGACGGTCCCCGCACTGAAAGGGTAATCCAACCTGTGTTCGTACATTTTCTCGCATAAAGATGAAAATTTAAATTACTATTCAGTCCCCCCCCCCTCTTTTGTGTGAGTATTATACTGGGGCTGGGTTGGGGAGTATTATGTTCGCCAGATCGTCCTTTTCAAGTTATGAATATTTCTGTTTGTTGTTGTTATTGGTTTAATAACAGCCGCGTTTATGTTTGTTATTGGGTAGATGTCAACCATTGTTTTGTTTCTTGTTGTTGTTGGGTGGATACATACTGTCGTTTTTTGTATTGTCAGGCCACTATGTTTTTATTCTCTGTCTTTTTAGAAAATCAAATGAGGGCGCGCGGTAAAAAAACAACGAAAAAACAATATAGTCTTATTTTCGGAAAAGTTAATGCGGGCGACAAAAAAAAGCAAAACCTTGCACTAGCTTTGGAGTTGAGGAGGGCTACAAAATAATAAAACAGTTGAGCCAATTTTTGAAAAAAATGAAGCTGACGATGAAAACAACTCACAAAATGAAAACATAGCCTGATCAATGTTATTTTTATCTCTTGAAATTACCGGAAATTAGCAAATATATAATGCGAATATATAATGCGCGCGCTGGCCAGAAAAAAACACAAGTTTTTTAGTAATGCGCGGCCTTAAATCTAATGCAACGTACGTCTAAAACAGAGAAAATACCTACTATACCTACTGCATGTTTGTTATTGAGCAGCTATACCTATCGTCATTTTTGTTTCTTACTTTCATCGTTCTTGCCGTCGTTTTTGTTTGTTATTTTTTATTGGATAAACACTTACCGTCGTTTCTGCTTGTCCATTTCTAGATGAATCAGGGAATTATGCTCCACACTGGGATCAGTGTGATTCCCCGGGGAGTCGTCCAGATTAGGGTTATAAGACACTCCACTGGTCTTAGTCACTCGTTTCCAAATCTAGAAGAATAACACACAATCAATCCTTTACCTACTCGTATATTTTATCATATTTTCATACACTGTGTATGAATATTACCCACTTTTAATTTTTTTTATCATTATTACCCTTTTTTCAGCATATTTTTATTTGTGGTGAGGTGTGAATCACAGTGAGTAAAAATAGTAAACTTTTATAAACTGCAATGTATTAACCCTTTAACACCGGTACCGCATATATTCGGGTTTTCATTTTTTATTCGCACATTAAGTACCAGATTTTAAATATGTTAAAGATAAAATGTGACATCAATCAGCAAGATTTGAAAAGAGTTGACCTCCGTTTTGTCAAATCTGAATAATTTTCAAATTGAATAATTTGGCGGTTAAAGGGTTAAAACTAAAGTTTAGAACCTCAACATTTTGATGATTTGTATCAATTTTTATAAACTTACTCTTCTTTGCAAATATGCATGATTACACATCAATTATATTTGTAAGTGGAAGGCAAGGGCATAAGCAAATGAAAGTGAATGGGGTTTCAAGACACTTTTGTGCAGGTATAGGATAAACTGGGCCAGAAAAACCTCCTGATAATAGTGAGACAATTCGAGCCCTGGCGGTCTGAGGCTGAGCACGCTACCTCTCGGTCACGGAGGCCCCCCACAATATTGATTCTTAACAAGTGATCACACACGCGCCTATACACGCCTTGTTTTTATACTTTGCATTTACAAGCAATAAATATAGGCCTAATTCCACAATTCCAGCTTTCTTTAGACATATTATTACACTTGGAATTTTGATCAAAATAAAACCAAAATAAAAGTTGAATAAAATTTAAATAAATAGCTGGACGCGTAGAGAATTACTATGAAGCGTTTTATTGACTGTTCGTATATAAATATACTTATATTTCTCATTTTTTATTTAATTTTCAGGCATCATTACTTGTGTATACCGACATACATTAAACCACATACATGACGGTTCAGAGAAATTTTTGAAATATTTGTCAGCTTCAAACGGAATACAAATATCCCTCGTTTAAAACCTAACATAACCTATATATCAGATATATTGGTGCTTTAGTCGAGTCTATGTTAATTGATAATTCACAGTGAAGACTATAAACCCTACCCTTGTCATCTTGTAGTGTATTAGTGCACTAGGTGTAATACTTTAATCGCTTAAACCTGTCAGTGACAGTGGACTGAATATGCTAGATATTGAGTCATTTTTCAGCAATAAAAGCAGCATGTTTTAACGGGGTTTTTCTAGACAATGATGATTGGTCTTTTAAACCTCGAAATATGTTTAGTTTTTGTGATAATTTGTTGTTGCAAATGCATTTCAACCAGAAATTAATTAAAAACAATAAGCTCTCGACATTTTATTGTCAAATTTTGGATGCTTATATGTTAACAAATGAAGCACAGAATGACGATTCTCAGATATTTTGGGAAAATGAACATTTTTCAATAAAAAAAAAAATTAAACACGTTATTTTCTTTAACAATTGGATTGACGTTGGGATTGTATATTTAAAGGATCTAAAGTTTTTAAATGTCAAGTTAGATTGAGATTACATTTTTAATAAATTGAAGAATAAAAGCAATTAAAATTATTCATGTTAGAAAGGAGATAGATGCCTTATATCAAAAGAAGAAAGTGAAGCTATTGACAAGGAAACTGCAGATGAAAACAAAAAGACTAAAGCAAAATATTTTTTAATATAAGTAAATAAATAAAACTTCCACTACCATGAATATAGAAAAATGGGATAATCACATGCCTGTTAATTTGAAATCAGAAGAAAGACAAAAACATTCTTTCTCTAAATAAAAATGTTTGATAACAACTGTAAAGTGCTCAGTAGAGTTTTAGCATGTAGAGAGGACTTACCCTCGCCACCCTGTAGTTCTGACAGTTTGGATACACATCCATCTCAGTTTTGTCCACATACGCCAAGAGTTTAGAAGGGAGCTTCTGCTCGAGATCCGTGTGCAGATCAACCTGACAAAAAAAATTACAATTATATCTACAGTTCATGGCTTGTTGTAGAATCCACGTATTCATATATAATAATTAATAAATATAGTCAGAAAATAGTAAAAAAAAATACTAAAACACACAGTTAGAGATGAAATACACATTTGTTATGGCCAGGCCTAGTAACAGGGGCGATCATACTGCCGTGAACACACAGCGGTCCGTAAATAATATATCATCCAGACCTGAGAAGTAAACACCAAACACCAGGACTAGTGACGCCTGATGGTAAAGGTGTATAGTTTGTCTAGCGAACGTAATCAAGCTGACGAGAACACATAAGGCAATTCTGCATCCGGTGATAATTGCTGAACGTTTGTCGGCGTTGCGGCAGAGGCCGTCATGACCAGAAGAGATCACATGGCCAGACCACCGCCCGAGAGAGTAATTAAATCAAGCGCCACTCTCTGCGCTCCATGGACTGCGGGGTAGCACAGGAGAGTAAGTAAACTAAACGTGCCCAGTAGATAGCACGGGAGCCCCGCTCCGCCTCTCCAGCCTGGGCTGAGCCTGGGGGTAGGATGGATGGGAAACCTTTGCCCCGCTCCCCGGCCTAAGGCCAGGTCTAGGGGAGACGGGGATGGGGGATATCAGGGCAAGAAGTTAAGAATCACTGGTAAACTAATGAACCAATGAAAATGTATGTTTGATTTAATGTTGGAGAGAATAAAAAGAAGGACATGACTAGAGGATAAAATATTCCCGCACAGCGCTAAGCAGTATGTATTCTGAGCCGTGAGCAGGAGAGTCAGCCTGTCACGCCCTCATCTAATCATGTCCTGTCATCTGAAATGAAGGACGTTTTTGTTGTTTATTCCATGCCAGAGTTACGCCTCTGGGGACCTGCATAACAAAGCACAGTCAGGTGCTTTGCAAGACTCTGGGATCAAACCCTGCTCTTCCACATGTATTAACATAGCAATCACCCTAATAAAAAAAATTAAATTATATTATTTATATTATCTGATTCCAGTTAGATGATCGTATTTTTTATGATTGAAATGAGATAAAGTTAACATAAGATCATCGAGAATTATTTTCTGATGGACCCTGAGCTGTGAATTTAAACATTATTTTATGATGATACAATTAATAACAATATGCATAAACAATCAATTACCTGCATGGCCAGTCTCTTCAGACGGGCGTTCTTGGAGACTGCCTCTATGTCTCCTACTGCCAAACCAATCTTTGAAAAAAAAACAGAATGATTGACATTACCATGATCACAATCATAAGAGCAATAATACATGCAAAGACGACCTCGTTTTACTTACAGGTGACATTACTGTAGGCTAGCGAATTTCATAGAATAGGTGTTTGTGATATATACTTAGGTTATAGAGCTAAATTGAAACACTTCAGTGGGCAAATAATAATTAATAAAACACACCACTTCATTATCTTCTTTGTCCGACAGAGCCATTCTGAGCCGGTAGTGGAAAGATATTGATGATCAAGTACAGACCAATTATCATGGTAGGCCTGGTACTGTATAACGAGTGCAGCTGACCGAGCTGCTGATTATGAGGGATCCACATTATGGTTGGATGTGTTTTAAGTCAGTTAAAACCTTCGGAGTTCCACATTCTTAGCTGCGACCTATTAAACAGTTAAGAATGTGGAAATCCTCCGGCTTTATCCCTGAACCTTTAAGCCCTCACGATGCATTAAAGCATCATTTTAAATCCCTGAAAACAGACTTTATTTTCCTACTACTAAGGGTTTTAGACGGAAAATTTCCATGAAACTACTTAACAAATACATGGAATTTTTTTTCAATTTTTCACCCACTTCAAGTCATCTTCATCCACTGCAAATCGAGAATTGCGACAGCAATTCGCGGCTTGTAGTGGATGAAAATGACAATGGTAAACTCAGGCTTGAAAGGGTTAAGTATGGAATTCAGAACAGTTATGCATATCTTATCGGACTGTAGTCAATTATTGGCCAGTTAGTACTTATAGGCATACAAATGAAATGGTTAAGCTTACCAATAAAATAATCACTAAAATATCCAACAGTACATATATTATGGGCTTCAGGCATAACGTATGCTTGACAAGTCTATCACAGCCTGAGTGCTACCGGCATCATGCCGGAGGCGCTTGGTATGTGATGTCCTCGCCTGGCGAAGATGAAACTATGTAAAATGGTCTAGCTTACCAGTAGATTGATCAGTAATATAGGCATCAGTAATATGAAGACAATGAGCATGACAAAGCTGATGCCTTGATACATCATAGTGCCGCTAGTATAAGGTAAAACCCAGTTGTCAGTATACTCTATGCTTCCCAACATCATCACGTTAGTCGTTATAATAGAAAGCCAGGCTGTCTTATAACCGTACGATTTCTCCTGAAAACACAAAGGGATGTATTTGAACTTCCTGTGAAAATCATTCTTATTACTATTATAGATAAACCGCATGTTCGTGTTTGATTTATATATATTTTTTTAATTCATTATACGATCTTTCTTTGTAGTTTAAGTTTATTATGTTCGAAACAGATTTCACTACGTACGTCTGATATCATGGATATATCACATGCAAATAAATCCTATATTAAAATATCTAGCAACTAGAAAAGGAGCTCCCGAACTACAAAGCCCGCCTCTAGTCTGTTTGATTACTTTAGACAAAACATTGGCTTAATATTTTGTAAGCATAGCTGTATTGTTTTTTTCTCATGGGCTATTATCCTGAATATCCAGGATATAATTATTGAAAGAACCAGGGAGACAAGTATATCTTCAACGTGTAGGCCTATTCCTTCCACCACCATCGCTGATAAGTCTGTGTACGCATCTATACGATGTACCAAGTACACAAAATGTAGGCCTACCCACTCAATACCGGCTCAATGTTGGGCCAGCGTCGCAGCCCATTTCTGGCTCAATGCCGGTCAATCGTATTCAACGCTGGCCAAATATTGAAACAGAATTGGGTGACTGTCCCGTATTTGCTTTGACTGCCATACGGAAAAGCCCCAAAGGCCACTATCCGGATAACACGGTACATTGGCCCAATTATGAAAGAATGTTGGGCCTCCGTCTGCGCTGCTGGGCCAACATTATTCTAACCAAAACCCTCTAACTAACCACGAATATAATCATGAATACCTTTTTTCCTAATTAATCTCCTACACTAAGAAGTGTTTGTTTGCATTATCATTCCCACTCAAGACAATGAAGAATGATTGTACTGATGTTTTTTTTAATATCACAGCTTGATATAGAACGTTACCTCTCCAAACGTCTTTATTATTCTGCATTATATCATTTGCCATTGAATGTACTTTATTTAGAAAAATATATAACTCTTAAACCGCAAAGAACGACTTTAGACGTTTTTACCGAGCAAATTACAGTTATCGGGTATGAAATGAATGTTTAAACATTAAGATATGCAAATGTTTGGCCTCAAATTAAGCAAATATGAATAATTCTCAGCCATTTAAAGTTGTGGATCGCGGTAGCCAGACACAACTTCAAGTGGGTGAAAATTTAAATATTTAATATGGCGCCTTAAGTGTTAATGTGGAATATTAATGTGAGTAGAAGCTCGCCACGTATTACAGTAAGATTTAAAATGGTAGACCAAGCCGAGCAGATGTTGCGTAACTGTTGGCTTGATGTTGGGCCAGCGTCGGAGACGGTGGGCTGGCATCATGCCAACACTGACTGGACCAACGCCTTAAAGACTACAATTTAAAAAACTTACCCCATAATAAAGTAAGATGTAAAATGACAGGCCAAATGCTATGATGAGGATAGAAAACACTGTCAATACTTGAAGTAATGTTTTGAGTATCTCCAAGAACATCACCACATAAATGCCGAATAGATCAAATCTGAAACATTTAAAACATGAGGGTGGACTATAAACATGACCAAATATATACAGAATATATCAAATCTAAAACTTTTAAAGCATGGGGGACTATGAACACGACTAGCTTACATCATATACCGAACAGATGAAGTCAAGGGATACATTTGATCACAATTTGTACTTCTTGTATTTGTGAGTCATATTTTATCATTTTCTAAATATCTAAATTGCCTAAAATTTATCACACGATTACTACGAAATAATGTTAAACTTATTGGTTTTTTTACTATTATTAAATATTACTATTACATATAAATGATGGTAGTAATACTAGGAGCTACATCTGTACACTTAACTGTTTAAAAAACTAACAGTGAATGTATTTACTTACATAGAATGAGTTTATATCAGGTACTTTTATACAAGTATTCTTAATGTATTTTTCATTCATTTGAAAACCCAATTTCATGTAAGTGATCACTTTGCCTCTCAAT